>JAFJTQ020000066.1:135144-151349 GCA_022559915.2 Septoria petroselini
TTTGCACCTCAGGCAGAAACCGCGTGCTCTGGCTTGTTTTTTCGCTTCGAGTTTGAGATTTTGCATCAACTGACGGAAATCTGCCCAATCACACTTTCAACAGCGTGCTTCCGAGCGGAGCCATCAGTGGTAGATGCCGGCAGGCAGGCAGGCAGGCAGTTAAGACTGTCGTGTACGTCCTTGATGTCAGGATTGCATTCGCCCCATCAACCTCAGCAGCGAGTGTACCAATGAGTTCATCACAGCTTCAAATGGTGGAAAGCAAGTCCGGCTTAGAGGTCACCGACTGATTGTAATGCAAGTTGTGGGCTGTACCAAAAAACCGAGTAGAACTATGGCAAGAAGAAGAAGAAAAAGAAGAAGAAGAAGAAGAAGAAGCGATCCGCCGCGTGTTTTGTGCAGATGTCAGGGGAGGACATCGGTGTAGGAGAGACACAGAGTACTGCTTCTTCAGACTCTGATTCACAGTAATGGCAAGACAGCATAGATGGGCGCGAAGACCGGGCGATCGAAGCGAGCTAAGGGGGAGCCCGGAGCAGGGTCGGTCTCACGAGGAGCTCGATGAGCCGGAGATTCTTGTGCAGCCGGAACTATTGCACCATGACCCTGCCGACACACTTGCGCGCAACGCACATGTCACTGTAGTCAAGGCCATCGATGCCCCTGACGGTAGTTTATCGACACATACCCAGCTCTCGAACAACTGGATCACGCCTGAGCGACTGGGGAAGCAGTAGTGGGACATGCGTCATGACTGAGAAAGGATGCATCACAGACAGGCACTCACATGCAGGAAAGCTGCAAGGACGGATCACGACTGAACATGTGTGCGTTTTTCTCCCTACCTTGCAGAAGCAACTCCGGAAACAGACGAATCTTCCAATGCACATACATGTACTGGGCATTATCTTACAGGGACATCAGGAAATCTGGCGCCTTCAACCGCAGATAGAGCAGTGCTTCAGGAGTTCGCAGGAAGGGGCCGCCCACCCCGACGGTGCCACCAAACAGACTATACAATCCGTACTGTTTGGATAGTACTTGGCAGCTGCCCTTAACAACTTCTATCGAAAACTTACGAACCGTAAACAGGCCGCGGGATAAAGTCATATTAAGCTTCCATGAGCTTAGCTTCTTGTGCCGTCTATAGGGCGCTTGTTCGTTAGCGAAGCGTATACCGAAGACCTTGGGCAGCTCTCGGTGTCTAGTCATGGAGAATGTGTGCTGCAGCTCTGTACTAACAGTGGTAACTAGTGTGAATACCAGCATCTAGACTCGGAACTCCGTAAAGGCAAGCTTCGGACCTGATTGTGTTAGGACACTTCCCGCTGCAGAAGCTTTAGTAAGCTTCCGTAAGCAATCGAGCGAGAACTCTTTCGCGACATCTTAGGCGACTTCCGAGATGTCACAGCACAGTTCTTAGACGATTCGATGTCGACATGTGACCCGAATCCAGCTCTTCACGAAGCCAGCATTGTCTCCAAGCGGGCGCGAGCTAAAGGGGGCCGATTCGACATTTTCCAGATAGATGAAACGGGTACAGTGGTCGGGAGCTCGCGAGCGAACCAGTGCCATCAAGGAAAAGCGGGAGCTGGAGCAAGTAGCGCCGCGCAGCGTCGCGTGATCGAGAATTATCTGCCAGTTCTGCCGCGTGAGTTTATCGTCGGTTGCCTCGACTGTTTGGAGCCACATTTCGGGCACCTCAGAAGTCGGGACTCCTGGTCTATAGCGTTCCAGAGGAAAACAGAGCGGCAGCTGACAAGCTGATGTGAGATACGCACAGCCATGAGTCACGTAGACCCATCCAAGAGACGTCTTCGAATTCTGAACATGGTGGCAACTAATGACGACGACTTGGCTCAGTCTGAAGCTGCATCTAAAGCAGCCCCAAGTCGACATCTTCATCGCGAGGAAGCCTCCGTCTTGCATGACACGAGACAGTGTAGTCCGATATGGTTGCTTGATCAGATTGGACGTCCTGGGCCCTTCCCTCTTGACCATTCTCCACGGTCCGCTCACAGAAAAAACCGATACATGGTAGACGTGACAGAAACCGCCAAAGTACTGGCCATCATGTTGAGGGAACCTAGCTTGATCGAAAGCGTTGTCTGTGAAGAACTTGATAGTCAGTGTCTCACACTTTCACTTTTGCCGGCTCCTGTCATACGCATCTCACCTGATCCGCAGACACAAGTGGATTTTGCAGGCTCGCGCAGAGTTGTATGTTGCTGTGCCTGGAAAATCATGGCGAGACGCAAATGAGCATGGTCATTCCTTCGCGTTTCTGTCCGATCTCCTTTACGCTCTTTGTGGTGCATCATAGTGAACGAGACCCAGACTTGGTGCAAAACTCTTCCTGGCGAGTGTGGCTACCATGATCCCTCTGAGCTCTGTCGAGTTGGTATTGCCATGATGGCCTGCATTGGCATTCCTGCGAGTTTACGCACCCGGAAGAGCGGCAGGCACCTTCCATTCGATACGGAGTGTGCACCAAGGACTTCTGTCTGTGCAACCCCGTCAAAAGGGGACACGATCTTGACCAGACAGCCCAATTGATCCGGAAGTTGTTGGGTGCCTGGACCAAGTGGACTATCGAGTGATGTTCTGAGTATGTGCTCCAAATCAGCGGTGATGACCTTGATCTGCAGAATATAGTCACTGAACACGAACAGCATGGATCGAGGAATGAGGCAGAGACGGCAGGCAGCCGTTCCAAGCGGAGAAGAGCGCAAGACCCACATACTCTCCTCTCAGTCCGTATCCCAATGTAGTACGAGATCTACTCTGCGGCAGCACCAGCCTTGCAACACTAACACAATAGGGGATGATTGGAGACGACGACAGCGTAGTCACGACAATCCAACGATATAGTCGTAGTCGCAAGCTCGGAAACACCACTCGGATAGTACTAAGCAAGAAGATAGCTTGATGTACCAAGAGCTGGCCAGACTGCCCCCAACAACGACAATTAGTTCCTCTCTATATCTTCAACGACTTTGAAGACCTCGAAATTCTGCACTCCTTTCGACCCGCTTCAATCCTTGAACAGTAGATATATTGCTACCTACCGAGGTCGTTGTCGAACTCCAAGCATACTAGCAAGTAGAGAGGGAATGGTACTATCGTCATTTGACGTGCTTTCTATCTTCCCTCTCGATAGACTGATTAATTTTGTTTTTCTATGGCCTCCGTAAGGTATGTCGAAGCGATGGGATAAATCAACAGTGCGAAGGTGCGTGTACTTGTGGCACAGCACGGATCACAGCCTCGTATATCCCTGCCCACGTCTTGCAGCGCTTTCACAATCTCGCAATAATTGTAGCAAGTTCGCCTTTACACGTCACAACCGAAGCTGAGCAGTGTGACGCCCATCCCCTCGTGCAGCGAGCGAAGCCTTATCGGGTCGCAAGAGTTGGTGGCCACCGGATCGATGATAGCCCCGCCTTGCTCTACTAGGGTTTCCGGCGTAGCTACAAGCTCGGCTGTTCTCGGTTGAGTCGAGTGCCAAAGATAAGCACCCATCACAATGTGCTCGCTATAAACTCGGGACCCACTTTCTGCGGCGGAGTACGACTGGGAGTATGATCCTTCCTTCAGCTCGGCTAGTATTTCAACATTGTGTTGGCAGTGCTTTGTTCTTGTGCAACGGAGGGTTGCTTTGCTGCGCCGCTGCGCCCCAAATGTAGGATCAGACAACCAACGAGGCTTGCACATCTCTGCGTTAAATAAATGGCCTCTTTGGTCCAACCTTGCTTGTCTAGCACATTCATCCTCAAGAATTCGCGGAATGGCTCAAACGCTCCAGAAAGAATCATCTCCAGGCAGTGACGAGGTGGACGTCCTGCTTCGGCCGCGATCTGCATAGCTAGGATATTCGGTGTCCTCTGCATCAACACTTCGAGATAGGGTTTCCCCATATCAAAATGCTCCAGACCGAACGAGCGATCGCAAGAATTCGAGGCAATCACTCTTACAATACTATCAACAGTGGTGGTTGGAGCTTGTTGGCGCTACAACGAGCATTGTGCTCATGATTGGGGTGATTTTGTTCTTGGCTAGGATGGACGGGTCGAGGCTGGATGACTGGCCGAACGTCTGGCAGCTGACGCCGGCCACTTTCGTCTCGATTCTCGTCACAGCGTGCCGTTTGACGCTCGCATTTACGCTCTCACAGGGGCTCGGCCAGCTCAAGTGGCTCTTTTTCGAGCAAGGTTTCCGGTCCCTTTCGGCATTTGCCCTTTTCGACGGAGCTACTAGAGGACCATGGGGCGCGCTCCTGTTCCTGTGGCAGATGGAAGGCCGTGCCATCGTGGCTTCTTTCGGTGCCGCGCTAGCAATCCTGGTTCTGGCCGCAGATCCATTCTCACAGCAGGTCTTCTCTTATACGGCAAGCGACATAATCCTGCCCGGGGCCAACGCTACTATTGGGGCTGCAAAGCACTACGACAGCGGAGCGATAACGGAATCGATACCAAGTATTCTCGGTCCGTCAAGCAGCCAGATTTTCAATGCGCTGACGGGGCAAGAGAATGCACGAAGCGCGACGTCAGGTAACCATGCTGCTCATCAACATCTCAATCGATTCTAGAGACAGCTGACCCTACTGTTAGATGAAAGTGAATGTGCCGATACTTTGATGGCGCGTGCTGCCTATAGCGGCCTTTTTAGCACTAATAACGCTGTCAAGTACTCATGCCTCTCTGGTAATTGTACCTGGCCAGTCTTTACTACGCTTTCCATCTGCGGGGAGTATACGGATATCACTTCCTCTCTCCACTTCAACTGTACCCACAATGGAGGAGGGTCAAGCAATTGCCAACTCGAAATTCCCGGCCAAGGGTACCCAAGTGCCCAAGGAAAGCCCGGCTGGTCTCCACGACAATTTCTTTCCTCTTGTATAAGAGGCAAGAGTTCTGGGCCTCTTTTGGCGCTCAGAATTCACCAGCAAAATCTCCGTAGGGAGTAAGATCCTCAGCTTCAATACCTATAGGTTTCCTACTGAGTACCTAGAGGGAGGGTCCTGCACACTACCTATCCCAGATACCCGCAGCTATTCGTTGTTCTGGTGCGCGCGAACCTATAACGCTGTCACGGTCAGAAATAGGGGCCTGACAGAGGAGCAGTCCACACTCAACACACTCGTGCCCCTGAATACCTTCAACAACTCATGTCTGTCTTTGGATGGTGTCTCTCCACCCCGGGGCGATTTAGAAATCAAGTCGCTAGGTCTTCTCAACGCGAACGTTAGATGTCCTCGCACGGCTAGAGATGTTGAATCATACGACGTTTTCTGGGTAAACGAAATTGACCACAATATGACGCGGAGTCTGCTCTTAGGAATGGTTGCAGGAAAAGAAATGAACACTGGCGTGACTGGAGGAGCATATAGCTCATCGGGCGGGCCTGCCGACGTGGCTCTCCTTACGGCAAATGTTCGACAAGAACGGAGGAAATCTTGAGGCTACGATTTCGGATATCGTAGCTAGTATGTCGAATCGAGTGCGCGCGGGCCCAGGCGCAGGATTGATACAAGGCGTCACCCTAACGACAAGCACTGTTGTTAGGGTCAACTGGCATTGGCAAATATACCTTGAGTTGATGGTTGCCCTGGCCTTGCATTTCTCTTCACTATAATGGTCTTCTTAGCCGAGAGAAGCCAAGTGATATAGAAATCATCAAGCTTGGCTGTCTTGTTCTATGGTCTCGATGGTTTCCAGCCCGCCGATCTGAACGGCCGAACTATCGAAGACATAGAGAAGAGGGCAGATGAGCTTGAAGCGAAGCTCGAACTAAACGATAGAGGTGCACTGAAGCTGGTCCGATAGTTGGCGCAGGGAAAGTGGTTCACAATCTAGTAGGAAATGTAATGCCAGAATGCCACAGCTTAGTGCCTTCGCATAAGATCCCTGATTGCCTCTTACATAAATACTGCTCTTAGCCCCTCATTACCATCGCATCGCGGCTCTTCGTGTCCTCGGATCACGTTTAAAAAGTGCTTAATCTGCGCCTTGAACGGGATCTTTGTGATATGTGGGGCGAGAAGAGGTAATGCACATCCGGGTTCATTGCACGAAACATTCTTCGCAGTAGAGTTCGTAGAAGACTAGTCCTTGGCAGCACCGCTAAAGCGTCATGTGTGCGCTAATTGTAGGAAGAAATCCCGCTCGGCTTGCAAATTGCTACCGGACAACCCACTTGTGGCCGCAGTCAAGTCGATCCCGCGGATCTATAAGGTCACTTAAGGCTTCTAGCACATACTGCTCAGCCTTGCTACGAAGCTTTTCACAACGAACGGAACTTCACGTTTCGCGAGCAGCCCCCGGAAATCGATGCTAAGTTGACTTGGAGCGGGTTACGCCGCCCCTTCGAACCACTTAGAAAGTCCACGCACGCGAAGGCAGGGCGGAATATCTATGCAGTCGACCTCAAGTTCGAAACAAACTAACGCGTCAACTCTAAGATACTAAAGGGTATCAAAAGATATTGAGATCGTAGCTAGGCCTGATTTTCGAGGGCGCGTATAGTAGTCAGAAGGTCTTAAAGGGAGCGAGAAGTAAGCAAACACGAAACTGCAGGCAGAACCCGTGCTAGATATAGTAGATATGTAAATGTCACGAATGAGATAACAAGTGGCCGGAGAGGTGAGGTCTAGCAAAGCTGAAGCAATTTTCACTATCTAAGCCATCTAAACACTGCTGACAATCTATCTACGCTCGATCCGCGCTAATATGGCCACACTTTCTACGTTCGTATTTTAGTCGTTCAACGGAGTATTACACCAGCAAGCCGTTCGTCCTGGCACTTGCTCGCGTCACGGCTGCTACAAAGGCGGACTATTTAAAAGCGACAGGCGGCAAATCTGACCTTGACCCAGAGCGGTACAACACAGCGGATCCAATCCAAGGCTATGCACATGGCGCCGCCAACGGGACACGGCCATCATAGTATAATGAGTTACAGAAAAACCGACGAGACTTCCGCCTGGTTTCCAGTATCCTTGAACTGTTGGATTGGACCACGGACGATCGCGATGGCTCCGAGCCCCTAGCTTTTGTCTTTTAACTAGAGCTTGCCGTAGAACTGAGCTAAGTGCTACAATATCGGCCTGGGAGTACTGCTACCGGCGATGCCCTCCGTAACTCCATGCCGCCTACCCGACCTTATTGGCTTCCAAAAATATCTAGTATAGTTGTGAAGCAGCGAATGCTCGCAGGGCACTGCGTACGGGGCAGCGCGGTACAGGTTTTTGTGCTTGGATGTACAAGCACGGAGGCAAGAAACAAGAGGTGCCTATTATGCATGTTTGTGCTCAAGCACACTCTACTCGATCTGACTGTGCGGGCGCAAACTATCCGACGCTCATCATTCGCGTGACTCACCCCTGTGAGTGTCAATATGCGTATAAAAGCGCCGGATCTGAGAATCAGGACGAAAGGCAAATGACGATGAGCATGAACTCTTCGGAACAGAGAGAGCACTTTTTCAGGTTGATAAATCCTGCAAGCTCTTCTTGAAAAGACGAATCCCACACCACATCACAGTGCACGCAAAAATCTCAAGGGATGTGCGATGAACGCCGTTGATCCCTTCATTAGTACACATCTGAGATGCTTGCGTGGCTGATTCTGTCTAATCTGCAGTACACGACACGATCGCGATTGAGTACGAGTCTTACTGGCCTTGGGGTTTGGGTTAGTATGTCGGCAAGCTCAGCTTCGCATTCCTGAAACGATTTGTCAAACGCCGAGACACTGCCTTTGCACGGACTTCGAGCCCTGCACGAGATGACACCGCTCCGTTTCGGCTGCCATAGCATCAATGAAGCCATTGAACGCGCTACGGATCCTAAGCAGCTCGGATCTCGTTGCTCGTACATCCCCTTTGCTTTTACTCTGTTCCCTGCTGACGAAGTCGACAAGCAATATCTGGTATATCGTGGCACTCAAGTGGTGTTGGAGACCAGCATGCCTTTGAAGCATTCTCGCTTACAAGCACTCTAGATAATTCAAAGCACACCCTTAAGCCCAGAGAGGTCGGCATTGGCCTTAGCGTTATGAAAAGCTCGAGTAGAAACCGGGCAGTTGGGTACTCCACCTCATGCCAGTTCGCGGTATCAGCTAAAGCACTCTCGATAATGATGCTCGCTTCCTGCAACAAAACGGAGACCAGACATTGAGTAACGACAGCAGGATCTAGAGGCTCGATACTGAACCTAGTCTTCTGCTGTCTATGATCGTCAAAGCAGCCGGTGTCGTTGTCGAGATAGATAATCGCACAGGCTACTGACTTGATGTGCTAGTTGCGCGTTGTAATAGCCTGGAAATGTAGTCTGTTGACTAGGCCACCAACCTCATTAGCATCGCTATTGGACAGTGAGATAACAGGGGAACTGTTAGCGAAAGCAGTGACCATCGATTGACTTCGAGTACTGACCTTTATCTTCTCCTACGCCATACCTATCCACTTTCTGGCCTGCGTAGACCAGCGGTCGGGACAAAGGGCACCTCTTCTTAAGCTTCCTACTGCTAAAGATACTCCCTATCTATTTAGTCTCTCATCCCGTCTCCTCCATTCTAGGGGACTGCTGTGTCCTGCCCACGATAAACGCTGGTCGCTCTTCAAGACTCCTTAGTACAAGATTTTGATGTTCGATACCTCTAGCCCCTGTCTTCCTTCGCTGGTCACGGCTGCAAATTACTCCTCCTAGATCATAGGCTCTACTTCTATAAACATAGACTTCCATAATATATCTGCCGATAACGGCCTCTCCTATAGCCCTCCGTCTCTATCTCCATGGCAATGAGACAAGGTCGGTTACTAGCGAAATCCTTTCCAGACTCTAGTCCATCAACTCCGCCATAGTCCTCGACGAGAATAGCTCTTAGCACCGCTATAATAGATGCGCTTTCGGCGAGCAACATTGCTCCTTATCAAGCCGGTGAACTCCGTCCGAGCTCTGCTTACTCTGTCGTCTCTTATATAGGCCATTCGTTTGCAGTGCGCAGTATGTCATGGTAAGGCACGCGCTCCACGAACGGTGGCGACTGCAGTAGACAATGAGAATGGGTTGATAAGAAATGAGGAAGAGATTGCTAGACTTTCCGTGACACATTGAACTAAAGACTGCGCAGGCACAGTGCATGTAAAGAGTGACGACTAACGGTATTCAGTACCAGTATTGAACCACATCACGTCACAGCTTTGGAATTGTGTCCGACCTTGTGACAACATGTAGTAAGCGCGTCTCCCTCCTCCCTATCCTGCTTGACGACCAGTAGATCTCGACCTTTCGTTGATCTTGCAGTGCCAAATACCCCGCGGCCATTATGATCTCTCATTGCGTGCTTTGTGTGCGGGCGTGATTCTACGTCCGAGCCAATAGAACGTCCGTACATCTTCCTCCTCCTTCACCCAAGGCCGAGAATCGGCAAGAAGTCCTCGTCCGATGATCTGGCCATGTCAACACCACTCGCCGGCACCATCGCAGAAGGCGTGGGATTGGCATCGAACTCGGTTCTTGACAACACATCTAGCGGGTGACAGCGAGGGTGAGACGACGATGCCGTGCCAGCTTGGATGCCGCGATGTGCATGAACACCGATGCGAAGAAAGCAGGTGGGTCCTCTTAGGCTCTCCCTAGTGTCCGCCGGTGCTCGTTGTTGTTGTCTTTGATGGTAGCCTCTGCAGACCAAATGGCAATGTCCAAACGGACCTCTGAGACCCATCCTTCAGTCGCCAGCATGCTGGCTTCGCGTTCGTTTGCGAACGGACAAGTCTTCGCCGTCGGCAGATCTTGTCCTTTTCTTGAGCACAAAGGGAGGCGGTGATGGGGTCTTGCTGTTGATGTCGTCGTTCGCGCGTTGGATTCTCGCTGCTCGGTTGAGTCGCATCCTCAGATCGCGAAAAGAGACTGATATGGTGCCCGGCACGCCAACCAGCTCGTGCAGCAGATCGCCCCAGCAAAGGTCCAGGCTTCCCGCATTCCGCCACGTCACCGGCGTCCTGTCCACGACTTTGCGGGGCTCGAAGCATGGCATGTTGTGGTCACCATCGCTGGGTGAGGAAGGAACAAGCTTGAATACCGACAGATGCAACGTGAAAGACGCGTTGCTGTGCACTCGTTCCTTGGGCTCGCGATACCCGATCTCCAGGTAGATCACTGTCCGGATCCAGCCGTTCGAGGCCTCCATGTAGTTCAGCGCTTTGTGGTCGCTGATGGGGTTGGAGAAAGCACCCTCAATCACGAGGGATGGATACGCCACAGTTGTCCCGCCCGTCGCACGCCTCTCCTCCGCATCCTCACTCGCGCTCCCATCGTCATCCTCTTCAGCGTCCTCGCTCCCGTCTACATTCTGCTCAGCATCTGTATCCGCCGCCTCTGTGTCCGGCGCGGAAGAGGCCTCGGCGGCGGTGGGCACGCGTCGAAAGCCCAAAGACCAGTCTGGCGAATACTGGTATTTGTTCTTCTCCAACGTGACCGTTGATGTGCTCCGCCGCTCCGCCGTGTCCGCCAGCTGCTTCACTCCGGGATGCGCATGACTTCTCGCCGCATGTCTGATCTTGTCCAGCAACAGCTCACCTACCTCGCTGATGAAGGCATCGTGGATGGCGGTGGGCATGCGCAGGCGCAGCCGATGGCCGTCGAGCTCCTCACGAGCCTGGTCCGCGCGCCACCGTGCAGCCGCAAGATTCTGTGGCGATGCTGTATCGATGCCAAGGACAGTGTCCAGCTGCGCAAAATCGACGTCGTCCCAGATCAGGTCGGTCGCGGGAAAACCTCCTGCGCCCGAAGCAAGCTGGCGATACGTCGAGGCAATCTGCGCAACAACGCCACCGCCGTCGCTGTCGCTGTGCCGTGACGCTGCAGGGGGGCCTTTGTCCTTCGCGTCGTCACGACTGTCGGCGCTGTCGGAGGTCTCGGTGGTGGGCGTGGTGCTGGCGTCGGCCGAGGGCGATTCGGAGCGGGCGCCGGAGCGGACAGAGGCGGCAGCAGACTCGAACGATTGTCCAGGAGAGGACATTCGAAAGGCGATGCGATGGTGATGGTGTTCTGCTTGGTGAATGAGTAGTTGATGGAATGGTGGTGGTGGTGGTGGCAGATGACCGTTGGCGTGGTGGAGAATCGACAAGACGCGCCTCGGCAACTCCCCCGGAGCGGACCTTTCTCCGCCATCACCATCTACCGCCGTGCCTTCCTGCCTGCTGCTCGGCCGTGCCTTCTCGCCGTAACTATAGCTTCTGGCAGGTCGCAACTCTACGTCGCAGCTCCAGGTCGCATATCTGCGTTGCACATCTATGCTGCCGCACTTCTTCGCCGTACTTTCCCGCCGCACCTCTTCGCCGCACCTCCTCGCCAGACTTCTCCGCCCGACTTCTTCGCCGGACTTCTCCGCTGTATCGCTCCGCCGGACTTCCTCGCCGCATCTCTCCGCTGGTCTTCTTAGTATTCTTTCGCTTAATCGAAATGCCTAGACCAACATTAATACCTGGACCAACATTGATGCCTAGACCAACATTAATGCCTGGACCAACATTGATGCCTAGACCAACATTGATGCCTGGACCAACATTAATAACGATGTTGTCGGAAGGGTAACGGACTCCTCGAGGCCTCTTCTTTGCTCTATATATACGTATTTCCCAGGAATGGTCTCTAGTAAACACACAACGTTAGCCTGAACACAAACACACAACATTAACCTGAATAAGCACATAACGCTACCCTAAATACATATAACCAACGTTAGCCTAAACAACCTTTGAAAGGAAAAGGAGCTATGCAGTCTATTCGCTATCCTGCCATATCCGACTAGATAAGCTCTTTGCATACTATATTAACTGGCCTGTTTAAACGCCTAGACCTTTAACCGATAAGCAAGCGTATAGTATGTATCGCTTTCGTTACGCTCTATAATACGACTAACCTAAGGGAGGGAAAGCTAAAATTAGGATTAATATTACCGACTTACCCTTACTTCCTACGTCCGCCGCTAACGATAGATTATTATATATACTAAGTTTACTCGGCTCGCCTAGACAACCTATTTGCTCCTTCTCTAGCCCTTCTCGAAGCGTAGTATACTATATCGTACGATAGTACGAGGAACGTAGCTAATAATTATCTATTACGTCGTATATACTAGTAGTACTTAAGCGAGTATACTCCCGGATCTATTACGTATATCTATATTTAGACTACTAGAATCGTACGCTACGTTCGCTACGTAGAGCGTTATACTAGGAACACTTTATTCGTAGGGGACTATTCTTATACGATTAACGTAGACGAAGTATAGGAGGAAAGCGGTACTATTATAGAATAGTCCTATATACCGCGCTCTATATTAGTAAATACTTTCTACTAATTATTTTAGGTATTACGCTTAACCGCGCCTACGATATACTACGAATATTACGGTTATAGCTAAAAGCTATATATAGTATAGGACCTATATTAAAGCCTACTTATACGAGTCGAGGGGGAATATTAAAAAATCCTAGCGAAAACTCGACTTTCCTTTATTACGAGCGGACGGGATTTCTAATCGCTCTACCCTTTTTTTTTTAAGATTCGATAAACGTACTATAGTCTAGGGAAAATAAAATTAGGGTCGCCGAAAATCTAAATAGCGCGCAAAAAATCGAAGAAGTAATATTCGAGAGAACTTCGATTTTTCTCCGCGCCTTAGGATTTACGAGCGCTTAGCTCTTCTTTTTCCTAGCTTAGCTATACTCGTATCGATCCTATAAAAATTAAAAGAAGTCGCGAGAAAATCTAGAAGGCGAGAAAATAATCGGAGTCTATATCTAGCTTTCCTAGAGTAAGAGCGCTAATCTCTTTAGCTTTCTCGAAGAAAGAGCGCTAGTAGAGATAGGACGTAAAGTTATAGCTACTATAGACAAAGGATACGAGAATTATTAAAGTAGGTCTTAGTACTTACTAAGCTAACCCTAAGCTCTAGACCTTAGGGAAAAGTTCCTAATATTTCTCGGCCCCTACAATTTTCTATCGCTTAGGTCTTATTTTTCCTAGCTTCTATCTACGTTATATAACTATAGGAAAATAAAGGCTAAGCGATAGAAAATCTACGGCGGCGTAGAAAAATCGAAATTATAGTAAGGGAAGTAGTAAAACTATTAATCTCTTACTTCCTAGATTTCCTAGGCCTAAGCCCTATATTTCCTAGATTCTATTAAGCGTAAAGAATATCCTTAATATAGGAAGAAGTCCTATAAAAATCCCTAGAGCAAGAAAAAAGTCGAAACGTCTTTTTAGCCTTAGTAAATTATATCGATATATTTTAGAGCTCTACTTAATATACTTTCTACTATCTATCCCTTCCTCGGTCTTCCCCTACCTCCTATCTTAATCATTCTCGGCTAACCTCGTTTCTTTTTAGTAGACGTCTCTTCTACTAGGTCCTCTCTACTTTTAATACTAGAAGTCTCTATAATATTAGAAGAGTCTCCTCTATAACTAGACGAGCTCTCTCGGGTACTATATAGACGCTTCGAAGACGTAATACTTAAAGCTCGAATACTTAAAGGTACTTCTAACGTCGGGAATAAGTTAAAGCGTCTAATATTACTTTCTAGATCTCTATCTTCTCTACTAAGACTTAGTTCTCTACTATTAAATATCGTCTACTACGCTTATTAGAACTAGTAGAAGTCGTCTATAGTTCTCGTTATATATTTTCTCCCTAGCTTTAGAGTCTATCTAAGTATTATATAAGAAGATCTACTAGGCCCGACTCGAAGGGCGAGGTTCTTATATTTCCTCGCTTCTATAGATTTAGGAGAGCTTAGCGACTAGTTTTCCTCGAATCTATACGACTCTAAAAGCCTAGGAAAAATAGCCGTTCGTCGCGAGTAAATCTCTAGACTCTAGGAAAATTACGAATCGAGTCTAACTTAAGTAGCCTTAAGAGAATATTTAGTTTTACGCTCTCCTAGACTTTCTATACCTTAGTATTAATTTTTCTTAGATACTATACGCTTAGGAGAATATACTAGATAAAAAAGTAAAGCCTTAGAAGATCTATATAGCGAGATAATAGATAGATAAATCTTATTACCGGTCTACCTCTTTTTATCTAGAGTAAGTAGCGTACTCTATTTAGTTTATTAAAGGGAAAAGCTATAAAAAACCCCTCTTATCTCTCTTTTATATTATAGTTAGTAGCTACCCCTTGTTTAGCTTCTACCTTTCTTTATATAAAACTAGGCTCTTTTATAGCCTTCTCCCTCCCTACCCTTTCTCCCTCCCTCTCTCCCCTCTCCGCCCTTTAGTTTAGCTTTACCTTTTCTAGTTCTAGTTCCCCTTTAGCTAGTAAGAACTGGTTTAGGACTTCTTCCTAGATTAGCTACCTTACTATAGCTTAGAGACCCCTCTTTATAGTAGTTATTTCTTCCTAGTAGCTTGTTCCTACCCTTAAGAATAGCCTCTATCTACTAGCCTAGTGTCTCCTATAGGATATATATATATGTCTTATAGTTTAGGCCCCCTAGTTATATAGGCATTATAGGAGGACTCCTAGGACCCTTCTCTTAGTAAGGTATACGTTTAGGCTAATATGTCCTATCCTAACTAGGGTTATTATCGTGCTTATAGGCCTAGGCTAGCTAGAGTATAGGTCCTAGCCCTCTCTTATATCTATTAAGGTCTATATAGCTAGGTTATCCCTCCCTATGTTTATCCTCTTCTACTTTGCTTTCTCCTATTCTTAGTCCTACTTTTGTTTAGCCTACTAGTCCTTCGGTTAGTTTTCCTAGTCCTATTATCCTCTCTATTACCTATCCTATTCTCTCTCTTACTCCTCTACTAGGTTTTAGATCTCTATTGTCCTTATTTAGCTTAGCCCTAGGTTTAGTCTCTTCCTAGCCTTAGCCTCTCTCTATATAATCTTTAGGTACTAGCTCCTAATATAGTAGTATATAGGAGTATCTACTTTGCTTACTATATAGTATCTAGAGAGGTCTTAGGTATATATCTAGATTAGAGGGATATTTGCTTCTCTTTATAGGACCTGCGTAGAGATAGTCTTATATACCCTAGTAATGTTCCTTAGGGCCTAGGTCTAGATCCTCTTAAGTAGTTTAGTTAAGCCTTTATTATAGTCCCTTATACCCTCTAGGTTTAACTAGTTAGGGCACCTATAGACAAGTATAGGCCTAACTACCGCTATATATAGGTGTCTTGCCTTCTAGAATAATACCCCCTATATAGATTTATAGAGTCTCTATAGGGATTAGATCTAGTATCTACCCTTCTCTTCTACCTTTTTAATATATAGGCCCTATCTAAGTTTAGTATCTACCTAGACCCTAAGGAGTCTAAGGGATAGTAGTAGGCCTCCTTTAAATCCTAGGATCTAGATTATTGCCTATATGTTATACCTTCTACTCCTTATAAAGTAGATAAGTTAGTATTTCTATAGTACGAATATAGCTCTATGTTTCCCTACCTATTCTATATATTTCTAGTATACCTTTTCTAACTGTCTATAGTTCTCTTCTATAGACATACTATATATTAAGATATTAGAGTTATCTATAAAGCCTATTACTATTATGTTCCCTTCCTATAGGGCTAGGAGGAGGGTAGAGGTAAAGAAGAGGAATAGGATTAGAGAGAGTATTAAGCCCTATAGTATCCCTATATTCTACGGTCTAATTTAGTCTATAAATTCTCCTAGCTTTAGGTATATAGTCCTATCCTAGAGGAATAACCCTATAAAGTTAATAATATAGTCTAGGTAGCCTTATATCCTAATGTTATAGAGGAGCCTCTAGTAGGACACTTTATTAAATGCCCTAGAGATGTCTAGGCATAGTATTAATACTACTACTCCTAGCTTTTCTTTCTAGATAGTCCTTACTTGTTTAGTAATAAGGTCGAGGGCTATTGCTATTAATCTACCTAGCCTAGCTCCTATTTAGGCCTCTAGGAGGAGCCTTCTCTTCTCTGCCTCTTTAGATATTTTCTTAGTAATAACTGCTTCTAGGACCTTAGCAACTATATTAAGGAGCGCTATTAGTCTATATACCCCTACCTTAGTATAGTCTAGCTTTTATGGTTTCCTTAGGACTACTATAATTAAGTGTTTAAAGGGCTTAGGGTAGTATACTTGCCCTATATAGGCTAAGAAGAGCTTAGCTAGGAATAGGGCTAGTTCTATCCTATATTTCTTAAGGAGGGTATT
>JAFJTQ020000067.1:0-149976 GCA_022559915.2 Septoria petroselini
GCGTTGTAGTATTAGAGCGTTTCCAAAATCTCAGATTTTGGTGCGATTAGTGCTGGCCCACTCGCTATGCAGGCCCACTCGCTTGTCATGTACGTTAGTAGGACCAGTAAAGTTATCATCGAGGCGACCCAGATATAGGGCACGGGGTGGCACGCGTGCTCTGAGAGCATCCGAGGGGGCCGAGCAGCCCCGTCTGAGCGCGCCTCGCTATGCATGCGAATCTTCAGCATCGCACATCCGGTTATTCCAGACCCTAGAGCTTGTCCTCGACTGCGCACTCAGAATTCAGGAAATGGTCCCCCGGTCACGAGTCAAGACGGATCCGCGGGACAGTAGTCGTCGTTCGTTTGGAATCCTCATCTTCGGGGCGATCTCGCAACAATGCCCACACAGAGATGATGATGACTGATACAAGTACCAATAAGCGGGGCGACTAAGATGCTCGCATTTCGTCACGCCCCAGCTCGCTTGCGAAAAAGACTTATTGGCATGTCGATACACTAATTTCCCCCTTCTGCGTCATGGTCTTCATGGTCTCCATGGTCTCCATAGCCTCGACATGGCTGGCCGGATGAAGGATGCCATGGATGGGTACGGTACCTCGGTATCAGTAATGTCGACTGCCACGTCTTCCTTCACCGATGATCTCATCATGGACATGGACAAGTCGCCGACTCAATCATAGGTACAGGATCGAGTGTCATAAGCGACCGTCGTGAGCGTTTGGAGGGGCCGCGCGCGGGTGCGACGTGTCCCACCGGATCAAGGCTAGAGTCAACGTAAACCTTGCTATCGCGGCAAATAACCGCCGCGCCGCCGTACAGCATCACAGTGTAAACGACGGACGCCGCGCGAAATGGAGACACGTGCCAGTGTGATGACACACGAACGCTGTCTGTCATCCAGAGCGATAATGTGTCAAATTTAACGACTATAGTTCTATCGCACGGTGAACAGAGAGCCAGGGCCCAGCAGTGACCCACGGCAGCTGTGCATCGCTCCGGAATCAACGGCACGCCAAGGGAAGCTTGTCGGTGGCCATGCAGGGTGCTCGGTGATTTTAACGCACCTACAATAATATAGAGCATTAGATTGTCTGATGATTACGTCGACGGGGCGAAATTGGACGCCGACTACAGACAGCCATCACAGCTGGAGGCGAGACGGAGACTGCAGACCAGAATACGCAGAGTACAACTCCCGACTTTACACTACAAACTATAGACTACAGACTGCAGACTGCAGACTACAGACTACAGACTACAGACTACAGACTACAGACTACAGACTATGAGCTCGTCGGGCTTCTCGTCGAGTGTCGCGCAGGTGGCTGCGGCCGAAGACAATGCGCGGCTGAGGCAGTTGGACCAGCAGCGGAACAGCGACTGGCGCAATCTGCCCGCTGAGCACAACCTCCGGCAATTCCAGGATGGCCTGCAGCATATCGTGGACCGCGCCGGCTACAGCGAAATGTACGGCGTCGAGCTGAGGGCGCCTACGGATGATGAGTAAGATGCTTCTACCTGACCTTCCCTATTCTGCCAATCTACGTCCCGAGTGTCTACTACATACACACTATTCCCCAATCTACGTCCCGAGTGTCTACTACATACACACTATTCCCCAATCTACGTCCCGAGTGTCTACTACACACAAACTATCCCCCGACCTAACGACCTGACCTCTGCCCTATACCTTGTACCAGGCTGCATTGATCGGCGAGCTAGAAGTGGTGCTGAATGACACTCGCAGGCGTCCCGCCCCCCACACCACCCTGATCATCCTGCAAAAGTTCCTGCGCGCCAATGCCGGTGACCTCGACAAGGCAAAGGAGCAGCTGGCGGCCGCATTGCAGTGGCGCAAGGACTATCAGCCGCTGAAAGTGCGCGACGAGACGTTCGATGGCGACACCTTTGGCAAGCTGGGCTTCATCACCCGCGTCAAGGGCGCCGTCGAGACCGCCAATGCCGAGGACGTCGTGACCTTTAACATCTACGGCGCCGTTGCCAAGGATATCAAGAAGACGTTCGGCGACACGGATCGGTATCCGACCAGCTATCCCCCCTAGATCTATGAGCTAACGCACCCTAGTTTCGTCCGCTGGCGAGTGGCGCAGATGGAGCGCACGCTGCAGGAGCTGCGCCTCTCCGCCGCCGATCAGCCCATCCCCGACTATGGCCAAGGACCCGACCCCTACAAAGCCATTGCCGTCCACGACTACCTCTCCGTCTCCTTCTTCCGCCAGCCGGCCGAGATCAAGACCGTCTCCACCAAGATCATCGACACTTTCCAGCGCTACTACCCGGAGACGGTCAGCTACAAGTACTTTGTCAACGTGCCACTCGCCATGCAATTGTTGATGGGTGCCATGAAGGCCCTGCTGTCCAAAGACTCCATCCAGACGATGACCTGGATGACCGATGGCAGTGAGCTGCACAAGTACTTGGGTTCCAGCGTACCCAAAGAGTACGGAGGGAGTGGCCCTGCTCTGGCGGACACGGCCATCACGCCAAACTATGGGCAGCAAGTCGCCGCCTCTGACGAGTCTACAGCTGTGCCTGCTGATGGGAAGAGGGTGGAAGACCCCAGCCCTGCGGTCGTGGCACAGCCTGTGACGGGCACCACGCCAGAGGTGACAGGCAAGCCCGAGGAGAAGGCTACCGTCGCTTAGCTTTGTATGCTGCGGATCGCGTCTCCCATCTGACAAGCCTGGTCTTCAGCACGGCCACACCCTAACTGGTCAAAGTACACCTCGGGAACGATGCTCTTGTGCTTCCCGCTCTATACCCTATGCTTTCTGCGGCGCGATACAACGGACTAGAGCGATGAAAGAGGCAGCAGCAGATCAGATACGAAGAATGAGCTGCACACATCTTCCCTCCTCTACTACTGCTCTTGCCCTTGAAGGTCAGGTAGGCAACGTCGTCATCTGTGTGTTGGACTGAAGCTCTGTCAATTGTTACCAAGTACCAAAGCTTTCGGTATGATTGTTCCCATCACCGCGCGTGCCATTGGGGCAGACCAACCCGCCAAGATTGCGAACTTTTTCGCAGGTACATGTTCCCTCCCTTTCCCCGTCGTATTTTTCTTCTCCTTCTTCTTCTCCCCAGGAAAACGTACATTCATCGCTGCAATCCCAAGTTTCGCGCACAAAGTACCTCTGAGCCATAAACTCGGGGGCTTCCATGGGCTGCGGTTCGTGTAGCGCCGTCAGCTAGTTGCTGCGGCGCCTCAAAGCCTCACGGCGGCGAGCAGACGACAGTGTTGTTGAAGTGGAAGATCGCGGCAGAATGCTTCGCGAAAGCAGTCATCCCTGGTGTCAGCACTCGAGCTCTTTTTCTTCGGGAGTTGCCGTCGCGTGTAGAAGGAGGAAGTGTACGACCATTGCGTCTTTCTTTGCTGTCTAATTTTCCCTTGCTGCCTTTGTCCACTTCACGCTTCTTCACTTCAACATCGTCAGCTTGTCCAGCGAGAGATAAGTATTGACATTCGCCGCAAAGTCGACCAACGCAGCCTGATTCGTCGTGACAACAGCCGCCGGCTGCGTCGCTATCACCGTCACCGAATTCCACTCTCTTGTCGTCTGGGCCAACAGCGTCGTGAACAGCGTCCGGGCTCGAGACACTTGAACATCCAGATCAGCATTGACAATTTCCTTGAACGCCCCAGAGTAGTCGTATCCAGCCTGTGCGCCGGGCGACTTTGCAAAAGTCGTCATGGCATCTATCAGCGCATGGTAGGCGGAATTGTACGACTCGGCGGTTTGGGAGAACTTCATGTAGGAAAAAGTATCAATGACATCGGACAGATACGAGACCTTTTGCAGGGCGGAGTAGCCGGCGAATTTGGTCGGGTCGATGAATTGGTCGCCGGCAGTAATGTGCGCTTTGATCGCGTTCAATGCCCGATCGCAGACTTGCAGGTTGTCGTAGTTGGCTGCTATGCCCTTCTCCGAGACGTGTCCGAGAGCGCCAAAGACAGTGTCCCACGGCGTGTTTCCAAAGCCAGGTTTCAAGCTCGATGGCCAGCTCGCGAAAAAGGATCCCGCCGTGTCGAAGATGCCGCCCACGGTGGCACGGCCTTGGCTCAGTGTTTGGCCGTCTGGAAGGATACCTTCTGTCATGTACTGCAGATAGTTGCGTAGGCTTTGCTTCTCGAAGACGTGCTCCGTGACAAAGTCTTCTCCGGTAGGCTGCGTCAGGTAGCTTGTCACGCCGATTGCACCGCAGATGAGTGGTTTGGCGATGGTGATCCACCCCTTGTTGCTGAGCTTGGCGATGGTCCGGTAGCCAGAGTACGTCTGAGGAGGGTGGTAGGCAGCAGGCTGTCCGGCTGCACAGAACTTGATCAAATTCGACGAGTCCGGACCGCGTTTGACCAGTCCGAGGCTTGTGACATCTACGATGGAGGATCCATCACTGTCGTATGTGCCGTTCTGCAATTCTAGTAGCTCCGCAATCTCGACATCGCGCCTCCGTAATGAACTGCTGGGATACAGAGTGCAGTCGTTGTCGTACAAATCAGTCGCGGCGAACACATCGTCCTCGGGTCCAGATTCGGCGTTGAGGCCATCGATGTCCGAGGGCGTCGGGCACAATGAAACATCTCCAGGTGCATCGAGAGCTGGAGCATTTGGGTTGTCACAGCAGTAGTACGAATAGGTGCCAGGCTGACAACTGGTTTCATCCGACGCAATGGGCACCTGACCTTTCGGACACTGGCCTTTGCAAGCAGTGCCCAAAAGGGGGGCTGTGGCCCCGTGAAGGAGACCGCCGGCAAGCCAAGATTGCGTCCAGCCTGTGAAACTGTATGCCGAGCCTTGATGCCATTTGCATTTCCTGTCTGCGTAGATGCCTGTGGATGATTAGGCTTGTTCATCATATTCAGCGCCTCGCTCCGTGACTTACTTGGCTTCTTGCAGCAGAATGATTTGAAGCCGCCATTGTACAGGCAAGGCTGCTCGCCACCCGCACCATACTTGCCAGTCGTTTGCTCGACCTCGTCGTCGCCACAGCCGTAACTTGTGAAGAACGATGCAGGGCTCAGCAAGAGGCCCCAGGCCGTGCAAAAGGGTGCCGCACCTTGCCATTCTGCGTCATGTTAGACAGGCACATTGGCTGAAATCGACGCATGCAAGACTTACTGCATTGATTAGTCTCTGAAGTCGACTCAGTCTGGTCGCAACACAAGCTCATATGTCCGGTCCAGCACGAAGTGCCATCTTCCGGATTGACCGTAGTAGACGTGACCTGAACCTCGTTATCGGAGCAGCGATTTTTGCTCAGCCTTGTCAGATTAGCATGACGTGGCAACAGTGGAAACGTTTGGTGTACTTACATCCCACAGAACTTCGGTGAACCTTTCCATTTGCACTTCGGCGCCTTCGAGCCAGTAGGACAGCAATAGTATCTGCTGTTGCCTTTGGAGCAACCGTTGAAGATGCCAGCATAGCCGCTGACCTTGCCGCCGGATCCTTGAGCTGGTTGGTAGCCTGACGGGCATCCAGCATCGCAATCACCCCAGACACACTGCCCTGTAGGGTTGCTGCTGACTGCTTCGAGGGCGACCACCTTGAGATCTTCGGCATCGCGTCCAAGAGCTCCAGCAAGAGCTCGAATGGCTGTTCCTGATGCGTCGTCGGTAGACGCTGCCCATACCATCACACCCCCTAAGCATTTGTCGTTTGCATAGTCAACTTTCATCTTCAAGGTGGTTTCGTCGTCGTAGGACACCCATTGATTTGAGTCCTGTTCTCGTCAGTGCTGGCACGATTCTCACGGCGTCTACAAACGTTTGACCTACCCAGGTGACAACCTGTGCACCGGCTTCCTTGTCCAACACGACGTCTGCACCAGCGGCAATGATTTCTTCAATCTCAGAGTACATCAGTGTACCTGCAGAGGAAGAGCACTTGCCAGGATTCCCACCACCGCTGAAAGGACAGCCAGCGACCTTGCAGGCAGGATCTGTCAAGGTGAAGCTGCGTCCGTAGAAGCCGGCACCCAATACCACCTGTGCAGGATCTATCTTGTTGCGCCAGAGGAGATCCATCGTTTGGTCAATCTCTGTCAGATTTGTGTGTGCGTTCACAAGGGAGCCAATCCAGGGAGAAGTGGAATCCCACGTTCCGTGGAGATCATAGCTGTGTAGCAGCACGGTCAGTTCTATCAAGCGTGGAAAAGGTATACCACTCACGTCATGACGTTAAACCAATCAATATGCTTGGCGATTTCTGTGATATCGAAGTGTCTCAAGTACCAGTAGCTGTTTGATGTCAATGGGAAAACAATTTTGTCATACACGGCAATGGCTGACCTCGATGGTATGGTTATGGTCAAGCCATACTTCTTGCCACCCAGGCCCAAGGCGTTTCGGAGATTCTTCAGGAAACTGCTGAAATTCTCGTAATCGGCCTCGGTGCCGCCTCTTTCGACAGCGACGGGATATTCCCAATCTATGTCGACGCCATCGAAGCCATAGGTCGACATGAAGTTGACCAGTGACTCAAAGAAGGCATTCTGAGCAGTGGTATCGCCAGCAAGTTGAGAAAATGTCTTCGCGGTGGGCTGATCAAGGTCATTCATTGACCATCCTCCGATCGCAATCTGTAGGTCACCTCGTCAGCAATATCCAGCAGAAGGCAATCAATGGAGCTGACCAACCCAGGTCTGGAGGCCAGGACTGAGCTTTTTCAGGCCTGTGAACCGCGAATAGAGGGGGATGTCCGACTCTGCCATTGGAGCGACCTTGAACGTTTTCGGATCGATAAACGCGAATGCAAAGTTGAGATGAGTGTACACCGAACTGAGGAGATCCTCTGGATTCTGGCCTTTGCAAGTTTTCGTGGTCGACCAGCCCTCGTAGTATCCGATAACTCTCTGGCCAGCGCTGTTGCCACCAGAGCATTGTGGCCGTTTCACCTGGTTGTTGCCACAAAAGTCCTTGGTTGTTCCACAAAAGCCGAACTTGCTGCAACAGACATTCAATGGGCAATTTTTGCTGGAGGCCCACTGCTCGCCCCAGCCTGGATCGCATTCACTCTTCGCCTCGCAGCTGGATTGACACTTGTCGGCAGCGCAAAAGGTAGGCCCGAGACCACAAACTCCTCCATTCGAACAGCAACCAATCTTGCATGGTCGATCAGCCACACATGTGAACGGATCTGTAGCATCCTGGGCAGAAGCAAAGTGCATAAGGGTGATACACCACAAGAGCGACACGCATCGTAAGAACATCATGTTGACTGTTCCCGGATATTTTGGACTCGAGGATGAAATGCATGGCGTGCGAGGAGAGCAGACATCTTTGGACACTTTTACTGCCTCAGCTCGCCAGCGTTTCCTACTCTTTCTGGGTCCGTAAATCCGTCATGCTCGTGCGTCGAGTGGCCCAGTGATCCGCAGCTGAGCAGTCCTGTCATGCTGGTAGCATCCTGCATTAGAGGAGGGGTGGCACAGATCCATCAGCTGTAGACCGGTCAGCAGTATCATCCAAGCATACCATACTTGCTACAAGCACAGTGGCTCAATGGTACTCTGCCTACAAAGAGCCGCTCCTAGATGGCTCGACTCATGTAGACGAGTACTACCGGTGTACACAGCCGAGGCAAGACAAGGCTTCGATCGCGTCAAGCTGCACGTTGACATGACCAGATCTTGCCTCTCTGGGCTTACATCTCTCCTGTACTGTCGTTGCACAGCATAAGGATTCCTAGCTGTGCATTGAAAGATGGAGCGATTGTGGCAGGTGGTTGGGCCGCGTAGAACTATATTTTTCAAGGATCCCGGTTCTTGGCTCAGCTTCGTGCAACACACCTACAACACCTTAGGGTTCATTCTCAGCTATCATCACGATGTGGCGGTCTACAGATGGGCTAGCTCTCCTACTCTCACGGGATCGCGAGACACACGCCCGTAAGAAAGAGCATCCATCCGGCCTCCTTCTCACAGATCCACATTCACGCGCCTTCGAATTTGCCCTTCTCTGCCACCATGATAGCCCTTATCGACGTCGCAGTATTGACTGTGCTCAGTTTCAGTCTGGGTGTGCTAGCTCAAGATAGCGTAGGTCAACACGATTTCACATCTCGTGAGCACGTCTGACTGCTAAACGCGAACAGTTCTTTTTCAATGGCACCGATTTCGCCGCTCTTATCGACCCCGATGTGTCGAGCACATGTGCTGAAGCTATGCAGGCTCCGATTGACTGTGAGAAAGATTTGACCTACGTGATGACCAGCGATTACTGGGGCACAATGGGCAATGAAACAATTCAGCAAAATTTCTGCCGGGCTAGCTGTGGCACAGGTCTCGCCAACTACGTGAACAACGTAAGAAGCGCTTGCTCCAACGATCCTCAGCCTCTGCCTGGGTATCCTGCGACTTACTGGGGAGACTCGGCCTCAGCGGCCTGGAATCAAATGTGCTTGAAAGACAGTGCAACTGGCCAGTATTGCTCAGGTAAGCAGCATCATCAAGCGCCGTAACACGACTCTGGGTCCGGAGCAATGTGGCATTTTCGTCAAAGCACTGTTCTCACGACTTTGAGCAGAATTTGTAGAGAACCTGTTCGCTCAGGCTGGGGAAGAAGGCCCGGACGATGGCAGCATTGCAACCAATATTCCGGACGACAAAATCTGCTCAGATTGCGTAATTCAGCTCTTCAAACATCTACAGTCAACGCCGTACTCCAACTACGATGATATCCTTGCCGAAGAGTGGCTCTCAATCCAGAAGAAATGCGGACTGTCCCTCCCCACCAGTGTGCCGGCCCTGCAGGCGAATGTCTCGCATCCGGGAGGGTTTGCAGCACCGGGAACCACCAAGTCTGGGTGCTTGTCGGGCAAGAGCTATCTCGTCGTGGCTGGCGATGATTGCAACGCCATCTGCAAGCAAAACAGCTGCTCCACGGGAACTTTGAAGGCCATCAACGACATCTTTACAGATTGCAGCAATCTGAGGGCTGGCAAGGTAAGTCGAGAAAAGCCTGTCCTGATATCGAGCTGATCCTAGGCTCAGACTCTGTGCCTCCCATCAAACTGCACAACATACAGCATCGCAAGCGGCGACACGTGTCAATCGATTGCCACCGCCAACAGTAAGCTTGTGTCGCAGCTTCTGTCTTGGAACCCAGCTATTGAGCCGGGCTGCTCGAATATCTTCGGCGGCGAGAATATGTGTATCAGTCCTCCCGGTGGTGTACCTACACTGACCGCAATTGCTGGCGCAACCGTGACTCAGACGGCCATATACGCAACGGCTACGGTGGCTCGACCCACTCCTGTTGGACAAGGAACCACTACCAGGTGTGGTAAATACTACCAAGTTCAAATCGTGAGCCTTAATGATTCGCTGTGCATTCAGGATCTAACTTCAATGCAGGGCGATGCTTGTCAACTGATCACAATGAACCAGACAATCGCACTGGGACTATTTTACGGCATGAACCCATCTATCGATGATGAGTGCTCAAATCTCGAAGTCGGCGTGTACTTCTGCGTGCAGCCAACGCGTGACTGGAACACTTCAGCATCTTCGACCATCACTACAGCGCCGACTACCACGCCTTCTGGCACTGCAGCGGAATGCTACGAGTACTACATCATCCAGTCCGGCGACTTCTGTGGAAAGATTACAGATCTCTACGGAATCACCATGGTTCAGTTCTCTTTCTGGAATCCCAGCCTGAATGCCGACTGCTCGAACCTTCTTCTAGGTCAAGCGTATTGTGTAAATGCTGCAAATCAGGCGCCACAGGGAAACTCTGCTCCGGCGCAGACAGCTGTGGTGAAGCGTGCTGGGCTTGCTGTACAGGAGGGAGGTGTGCCATATGGTTGGCCGGGACTCACGGCGCCCAGGCTGAGGAGCGGCGCAGGGCTAGGCTGAATTTGTCTGATTACTGGCACAATATGTCGTACAGCCAGACGAGGCGAATGTTCGTGTAGCACAAATACAGCGTCATCTTTCGCTTAGTGAATAAGCTATTTAAATGAGCTGAAGTAGACCCCACTAGATGTTCGCTCAGCCCGACAACCTCGCTTTTTTCACTTTCACCATAAACATGACTGATAACACTTCTGCTCGTGCCGTGCACTGGCCGGCTGGCTGGTCTCGGGAACGACTTGTTCATGCATCAGGCGATGAAATTGGCACGTTGAGCGCTGAAGATTCGGACCAAATGTTCACCAGCCTGCGAGCTGCACTTGGACCAGATGGCTTCACCTCACTCGTGGAAGAAATGGGACGAAACGAAACGGCCCGTGAACAGCAGACTCGTCTCGACAGCGGCAAGTCAGCCAATCCATTAGATGATCTCACGCCAAGACAGCGTTTGCCAGTGCTTGACATCCTGGAACAGAGCTATCCGGAAGGCCTCTGGGGCTGGGTGGCATATCGGACGTGCAGCTACGCTGGCGAGGCAAAGTGGGAGAAGCTCCGGGAACGTTTCGATGCAATCATTGCACAACAATTCGAGCCGCACATTACCGTGCCCAAAATCAAGGCTGCAGCAGATCGCTTCAAGATCCAATGGATCGAAGAGCCACGTCTAGAAGGCGCCAGCGTCGACCAAATCGCTGCAGAGTACAGAAGCCTGTCTCGGACTGGAAGTCTGCCAGAAGGCCTAGCACACCAGATGTGCTTGATGATCGGCCAGCAAGAACTCCAAGCCATCCTCGAGTCTCCTCTACCAACGCCCAATCCTGTTCATCAGCAATTGATCATACCGTATGCAACCGCCGTCGACATGGCTGCGGGTGAGGATCCCCAACTGGATGCATGGCATTGGGAGGAACATGGGCACTATACGTCTTTCAAAGTGGCACTCGAAGCACTTACGGGCGACCTTTTCACCATCATGATGAAGACGATTCGATCACCAAGAGAATTGAGCGTCGGTCTCGCAGAGGACAAGGTATATCTAAGCCACACCGGAAGATTTGGAATATTTGCGCTTGGGGTGAGTCAAGGCGATGAGTCGTTTTCGAGGCGATGAGGCATTGAGTGAGATTACTTTGACAACGGCTTCGCATCTGTCAGGGTTTTTGATGGCTTGCACGCCATCCTGAGCGCTGCATGTTGTCGCACGATGACTTCGCAAGCTCGAGAAACAGCATTGGCGATGACCCAAGAGACTTCACCCGCTGCAGCACAGAAGAATGTGCTCGCGATGTCTAATACACTCAGCTGGCCGCAGCAGTTGTGGTGGAAGCTGAGTTGAAACGACCATTTCCGAGCACTGAACACGCACATAGCCTGTGGAGACCACTGGCCATATCTCACACATTGGACGTTTTGTGTCATTCCATCGTACGTATGCCTATCGTCCAACATTGAATATGCACACCTCGCTTCAACTCGAATCGACGCCAGATCAAGCCAGCCACGGACGCGCACTACGAGCTGCAATGTTCTCGCCATTACCAGCGACAATAGCAAACTCAGCAACACTCGCGCCAGTTCCATTCTTCTCACTGTCGCTACCATCGTTTGCATGACTCCCTGAAATTTCCAACGTGGCATACCTTGCGCTCCAGACGGGCTGGTCCAGAGTCACATTGGTCGTGTTCGAACTGTATGGACGGATAATGTCCGCGGCTCCAGCATTGTATGGATCACTAATCTCGACGTTGTCGCTGCTGGTGACGTCCACTGGTGGGACTTCAGAAGTGTCTGACAAGTTGTGAAAGGTGACGCGGTAGCTCGTCGGTGGTGCTTGCGCCCAATCGAATTTGATCTCAGCGACTGGCACAAAAGGTTGTGGCAGCTCGACGGTGATGGAGGCGCTCATGTTGGCGAACGACGGCTGCCACTTTGTGCTGACTGCGCCATCGACAGCGCTGAGTGGGAATTGGCCAGGCTCGTAGTCTTGCTCGGAAGTAGCTGGGCGGCATTGAGCGATGTTTCCAGGGACTGTCTTGACTAGGCCTATCTGACGATTCTC
The DNA here is from genome assembly GCA_022559915.2 of Septoria petroselini. Taxonomy (NCBI): domain Eukaryota; kingdom Fungi; phylum Ascomycota; class Dothideomycetes; order Mycosphaerellales; family Mycosphaerellaceae; genus Septoria; species Septoria petroselini. Next base: position 11,941 of record JAFJTQ020000067.1, read on the forward strand.
GATAGTAATGGTTCCATTCGGTGGTAGGTCATGTACCTCTGTTCCTTCCAGAGAGATGGTGACCGGGATTGGCGACTCTGCGAAGGTGCCATTTGCGGTGGCTAGAGGTTGGCCAGAGCGCGTCAGAGTGGTATGCGTCTGATTTGATACTGCTTTGACTGGCCATCCCTGCCAGTAGATCGTCCTGAAAGCGAGCTGCGAGATTTGTGGTGGTAGCGATGGGTCAATGTTGAGCTTGTCGACCATCAGGCGGAGGCCGAGATAGCCAAAGACCGCCACGCGATTCGCCCCCCCAGCGCCAGTTAGAAATGGAAATGCCGGGTGTGTGCCACCGTTCGCAGACCAGTCGTCGATGAGCTGTTCACTAAACTGAAACCACGGGCCACGCGTATAAGGTTGCGATCCGTACAGGTCGTATGTGTACGACGAGCAGCCGCTCGGTGATTCACGATTGGCGACCACGCTAAAAACTCCGTAAGTCATGGCAGGCCCATCGGGCGATTGGGCTGCGGCGTAGTAGTCGAGGTTGCTGAGCGTGTACGGATTTGGCCACTGCAGAAAGTCGTCGATAAGGACAATGTCAGCCTGCTTGACAGTGATACTGCCATTTTGCGAGGCGTATTCCAATATGATGTTGGCTTCCTCAGAAACAGGGATCGTGATCTGGTTTGATATTTTTGCCCAGGTTTCGTTACGCTCCATACCGAATCGCTCGCGAATCGCGTTGGTCTCGTTGATGTGGCTCTGCATCAACAACATGGTAAAGCCGACATTCTTCTGGAAGTTTGCGTATTCATCAGGATCCGTTGCGTTGTAGAGCTCATAAAGATCAGTAGTCTTGTTGAACGTCACCAGGTCTGCATAGAGCTGAGCGAATGATTCGTAGATTGGGAAGAGCTCGGAACGGAAATAGTCGGTATCGCCAGATGTCGCCCAGTAGTTGAAAAATTGAAGTCCAATATCGCCGTTGAGATGATACTGATAATCGAAACAGGGGCCAGTGCCTGTGCAGTTCCCGTATTGTCCACTGGTCCACGAATAAGCAGCCCCATCGGGTGAGAACTTGCCAGTCTCATTTTGACTCGACTGATAGGCTGTCAAGACATTCTCGTGCGCTTGTGGACCTCTGTCGACTCTGTACTGCGCGATCTGCTTCGCAGCATCTGGGAACGAGACCACAAGACCAGGCTGCATCCAGACCTCGGTATCCCAGAAGACCAAGCCGGCATAGCAGGAACCACCTAGTCCACACACTGATATGCTATTGGAGGCAAGTTTCGTGTTGTTACCCGCAGCAATCACGGCATTCTGGCTGACAGTATTCTGGAGCAGCTGGAAAGGATTGGTTATGGCCGTAATCTGCAGCTCCTGCACATCCAGATCGTCCGGAAGCTTTCCGTCAGCATCGCGGAAGTCGTCTACGCTGACATCAGTCAAGATGTTGTTCCATTCCTGCTTGTGTGTAGCATATAGATCAGCGAAGCCGAGATTGACGCCATGCCACGACGCATTCATTGCTGTCGATGCAGCGTCGGGAAAGGCATCGCTTGAAGCTGCTCCAATGAACTTCGTAATCACAGAAGTGCTTCCTCCTGAAAGTGCCACTTCCACTGACTGTGCAATAGAAGAACTGTTGCTGCCCAGAATCTCTCCTTGCGTAACGTTCTTCCTACTCGAGGCGTCACACGAATCGTCGCCAACCAGAGCAGAGAATATCCAAGCCGTGACATTGCGAATTCCATCCGGACTGACCGCTGACCAGATGACAGGCCACACGGGGAGGGAGCCTGTCTCTACCGGCGTCGATCTGACAGCGCAGTCGCCCTGCAGCACGTCGATGACGGTCGCATTGATATTCTCAGTTGCAGTGAGACGGAGTTGTACAGCCGCCTGGTTGACATTCAGCTTGTGTACGAACAAGGAGTACTCGATGGCTATAGCCGAGCCGCTACTAGGAGTCCAGGTGTAGTTCCAGTGCATGATGCCATTCTTTACATCCAGCGTGGAGCTGAAATTCGAGATCTGCTCAGCTGGCACACTCGCATCGAGTAGGTCATCTCCTACCTGGACGTGCAGTCCAGACCAGTGAGGTACGCCAGATATTACGCTCTCGCCACCATATTGGTTCAGCCAACCGAAGTTTGTTCCGTTTGTGGTAGGCTGCGAGTCCCAGAAGCCAGCGATGGTGGCAAAGCTCTGTCTCCGATCGAAGAGAGGCCATCCTTGGATGTTGTCGCCGTTGACCTGCACATCGACATCGAAGAATGGTCCCACGGCGGCTACATTGATACCAAGATAGCCATTGGCCAGAGACATGCGAGATTGGTAGTGGCCCTGGTCCAGCGTCGTAGTGGTGATGCTCCAAGCATCGTCGTCCCAAGTCGCGCCGTTGAATCTGGTGTCGTACTTGTGCGCATGCGTACACCCAAGAAGGGCAACGCAGGCTCCCAGTAGACTCGGGTTCATGCTTACTGTCAAATCCTATCAGCTCAGTCCTGGCACTGTCGAAGCCAACGGCAATTTGCTCATGGCCACGTGAAGTCATGCCGCCTTCTGATCAACCTCAAGGCACGTTTGCCATGGCTTCGCAGACGTGAACCAAGCTTCGACTAATTCTTTCCTAAGCTTCCTCAAGCTGTGAGAACAACTCACCTGGATTGAAGTCGATGCCCAAAGCGCAGAATCTATGTTCCGTCTGGTGCGCTCTTGTAAAAGTGCAAGGAAGATGGCCAGTGCAGACGTGATGTTACAGACGAGACAATGGCGCACAGCAGCGGAGTAATAAGTCTTTGACGTAGGCGTCGCACAGCGGATCAGCTACAAGTTCTGCAGCAGTGGTGGCGCTGTCGGTCCATGCTTTGCCCAAGCGAGCATCGTCTTTGTTCGCTGCCCCGAACTCCAGCCTTTCCGAGCTGCTTGAGATGCGATTGTGAGGATGCTACTGGAGGCTGGTGATGACGTTTGCCAGAGGATCCACGAGGCCGGGTGTTCCATACCCCGCAATTTTCATTCCAATCCGGTTAGCTCTGGTTCATGCAAGTGAATCCGAATGCAACAATTCCGCCGGGTCTAATAAAGCGATGAAGCTGCATGTTGAGTCGCATCACGAAGTGCAGAGTCTCAAAGTCGTATCATCAGCTTCGCGAGACCGTCCCTGCGACTCGAAAGCATGAGTTCCACCTAGAGGGCTCGCTGCTGCTTACTCAAATCGGCGTAGGATATCCCCAAGTTTGAGTAGAAACAAGACCACACTCCTCCCCTCCGGAAGAGCGGGATTGTCTTTCACAAAAGCTCTTCTGGGCGGATTGGCCTACCACTGCTTCAATGAGACAAGCAAGGCGTGATGTGGGATAGAGGAAAGTATTGGTGTGAATCTGGAGTCGTGATGATGAAAAGTAGAGAAGCCCTTTAGAAGTCGAGGCCTGAGGTGTGTGCATGATGATCACCCTCACTTCACCTCGGTCAGATTTGTCATCTGCTCCAGCACGCAATGGCATAAGAACTACGAGCGTTATCAGCAAGCTCTAGACAGCATCTAAGTCATGACCAATCCATACCACCGCATGTCAAGCATCATATCAAGGATCCAGAGAAACCTCAACAACAACAACCTCTCTCAGCCCACCACCCACTGAGCCCTCCACAAGAAAGCCCCACACACAAGAGGCAAACACAACAATTACCATCACATCACAACCAACCCAAACATGTCCCTCGACAAACTCTTCCACCCCCTCCCCCTCTCCCCAACCACAACCCTCTCCCACCGCATCATCATGGCCCCTCTAACCCGCTTCCGCGCCTCTCACCCATACCACATCCCCTCCCCACTCGCAGCAACCTACTACGCCCAACGCGCCTCCACACCAGGAACCCTTCTGATCACCGAAGCGACGTTCATCTCCCCCGCCGCAGGAGGATACAAACACGTCCCTGGGATCTGGTCCCCGGAGCAAATTGCAGAGTGGAAGAAAGTTGTGAATGCAGTGCATGAGAAGGGTGGGGTAGCATTCATGCAGTTGTGGGCTTTGGGACGTGTAGCTCAGAAGAAAGTGTTAGAGGAGGAGGGGAAAGAGGAGAGTGGTAGGCCGTACGATGTCGTTTCCGCGAGTGCAATCCCCGCAGATTCTTCCTCTGCGGCCGCTGCTACACCGCCGCGCGAGTTGTCCGAGCATGAAATCCACGCCTACATCGCCGCCTACGCCCAAGCAGCGCGAAACGCAGTCGATGGCGCAGGCTTCGACGGCGTGGAAATCCACGGCGCGAACGGCTACCTCATCGACCAGTTCTTCCAAGACGTGAGTAACCAACGCACCGACGCCTGGGGCGGCAGCATTTCCAAGCGCGCGAGATTCGGGCTCGAAGTGACGAAAGCGGTGATTGAAGCGGTGGGAGATGGTCGGAAAGTCGGAATACGACTATCGCCTTGGGGGAATTTCCAGGGCATGGGAATGCAGGATCCTGGGGAGCAGTTTGAGTATATTGTCTCGGAGCTGAAGAAGCTCGATTTGGCGTATTTGCATTTGATTGAAAGCCGGGCGTCGGGGAGTGCGGCGGATGGAGTGTATCATGATCGACAGGGGACGGAGGAACTGAAGGGGTTGATTGAGCTGTGGGGACCGGAGCGACCGCTGATTCTGGCTGGCGGGTTCACGCCTGTGAAGGCGGCGTGGGCGATGAATGAAGTTGCTGTGGGAGATAATCTCGCGATTGGGTTTGGAAGGTATTTTATCAGCACGCCGGATTTGGTGTATCGGTTGAAGCATGGGATTGCTTTGAACAAGTGGAATCGTGAGACGTTTTATTCGCCTGGCGCCGAGGGGTTTGTGGATTATGAGTTCAGCGAGGAGTGGTTGGCGGAGCAGTCGCGTGAGAGCAGACTTTAGAGTGAGACGGTACACGATAGAGAGGTGGAAGATGGATTGTGTAGCTTGATGGCTATCACCCCGAACGTCGCCATTCAAGCACCAGCGCTGCCGCTGTACTTTCCCGCTGCCGCTGCGCTCGTAACAGCGGCTGTCGTTCCGGGTCCTCAACAATAGATGTATTAGAAAAGGCATTACAGATGAGCGCAATCATAACCATGTATGATGGTATATGAAGCTACGACAGACATGCATTAGCACATGTGCGGACATGAACAACAGCGTAATAGAGGTAGTACTCACCAGCAGGATCGCTCCACGATTAGCCCCTGCGACCCAGAAGGTGAAGAGTCCTACACAGATTTCGCAGGCGACGAGCGATAGGCAAAGAACCCAGATCTCGATGCGATTCAGCGGGCGTAAAGGTTCGTCGTTCTTCTTCATCTTGTGACCTTCTCTTCCTTTCACGCCACCCTTTCTTCTTACGCAATCTCTTTCTTCCTCTCCAGGCTGCCGCATCTGCACTACCTCTTCTTCCACCCTGAACTCGTCCGGTGCCTGTACCCTCGTCGGCGATCGAGTGAAGCGAGGGAACATGCAGAATGGGCAAGCGACTCGCAGCGTACTGTCCGTTTCACAATTGCTTCCAATCTCACTCAGCACGCGAGTTCGAAGATCCTCGTGGTTTTCCTCCTCTTCTGCGCGCGTGGGCGCATCGAATGTGGCGCTCATTGACAGCCGCATCGCTGTGTCGAGTGCAACCCTGTGTCGACGTTCAGTCCTGCGGGTCCAGGTGGACGGCGACTCGAGGGCAAACTTTGACGTTGATGTCGTCGAGGCCGAGCTTCCGGATTTCGCAGTATTTGCGCTTTTGCCTCGCGACAACGTGGGCAATCTTTTTGCTCGCGTCTCTGGTGCGTGAGGAGTCCATTCGTCCGAGTTCCTGGGCACGTTGGGAGGAGTGGGGATTGCGATAGGCGCAGTCTCGGAATTCGTTCTCGCTGGTGGATCAGCAAGACATGCTTCATCGGTAGAGATGCCGTGCGGGTATGGATCAGTGATTGAAGCACGATTCCACTCGTCTGTTGCCGCACTGCGCGCTGAAGCTCGACGGGGAGTGGTCCTGGTCAGTGCGGAGGGTGGTGGCGACAGGATATCCGCCAAAGGAGACCTCACACGTTGATTCGGGGCGACAACTGGCTTCTGTAGTGCTCTCGCTCGTTCAGAAGCAGGCCTGTGCGCTCGCGTGGTGGTCCTTGTGAGATCGAGTGGCGATGTTGGTGACGGGCTGCGCGATGTCTGCGCTTGCTTTCCAGAAGAATGAGAGCTGGAGGCTGTATCGAGCGCGAGACCGACTGCGGTCGAATCTGCCCTATGCTCTCGGGATTTGGAGTCCGACTGCTGCTTACGATTGCTCGACCAAGAGAGGCGACGACGGTCGTCAGTGTCTGCAGGAGTTTGTGTCCGAGGCGACACCTCGCGGCTACGCGCTGTCTGAGTGCAGCCCCTCGTCCATACGGATCGCTCATACTCGCCGTCGTGTTCACCTTTGGATGGATCCATGCTGGTAAAAGCGGCCTGGTCGACCTAGTGCCTGGCACTATTGTACCTGGATACCTTTATACCTTTGAAATAGCATGAGCAGCACGGCACCATCACCGGATGGATGTTCTGGAAGCAGTGATGTAACACTTTTCCTCTCCATCCGTGAGAGCCCGTCCATTTTGCTTAGTAGCTTGCGTACCAGACGGCTACATGAGTAGGCCAGGCGCATCTTGGCTCATTCAAATGGCTGCTGGTGTTGGAGCTGTCGCCTCTCCCATGCATTCGTTGTGCAGACACAGGACATCTCTCGCGCGACTCTGCTGAAGACTGTTGTGTCAGAACCAGCAGAGTAGTGATGGATGGTTCCCTTCAGAATTTACCGCAACACGATGGAGAGTTGTGATGTGGAGTAGTGATGTAGAGTTTCGGCGCCTCCACGTGACGCACACCATTCGTGCCTTTTTGGGTTCGGACATTTGTTCAGGCAGACACGATGAAAATAACAAGATGAGAGCGACTTTTGTGTCGATTTCGTTGGCTACATGGTGTTTCCAGTGCCATATGGTGGTGATAGTGATGATAGTGATGATACAAGTAGACCTGTGCCCAAGTCATTCCCCAACGCCGGTGCTTTCATACCCCTCATCATCCATCGCCAAGTCCTCACTGGGTACCTGATTCCCCAACGCCGGTCCTTTCAAGAGCGTAGGAGCTCGCTTCGCGATGCCCTCTGCCTCCCATGTCTGAAGTACTTCAATGTCGCCAAAGACCCGCTGCTGCAGCGATGCGCCATGACCCGTCGCGGTTCTAGACCGCGCCAGACGTCTGGGCGTCAATCGCAAAGTGCGAGTCTTCGTGGACGTTGACGAATTCATCCATTGAGAAGAGCGGGCCGCTGATGCTTGCATCATACGCGCCATCCGAGAAGGCGAAAGAGTCCACATAGCTACCAAAAGAGTCTTGGAGCATATCCGGAGCTGGATAGCCATCAGGTAGAGAATGAGATTGCTCCAGCGAACTGTTGAAGTCGAATTGTTGTTCATGCGGCTGGACCGACACTGCAGGTCATAGCACAACATTGCTGCAGAATGTTGTGTCAGGTCGAGCGGCATGAACACAGACGACTTCGAGTCCTCGAACGCTGGAAGAGTGAATTGCGGAGGGGTGTCGTGCGGTTCGGTTTTGATGTGGCGGAACGTCGTGTCGTCCGCGGGGGGGATGGGACTTGACGGGTCGATTTGCGAGCCTGGTGCATGATTAGTATGGTGTTTTATCATCAACAATTCCAAGTGATGTTATGACTCACCATGTGAGTCCACGAGGGAGGGCGCGGGCGTCGACACGCTGTGTGTGGTGGTGGATATGGTCCCCGAGTCGTCAATCTCGACCTTGACTTCGGGCAGCACAATGTGTGAGGGCAAGTTGCCAAAGTGTGCTCGGAACGCGCGGAGCTCGGCGTTGGCTCTGGCGAGCTTGACGGCGAGGTCCTCGGTTTCCTGCCGCTTGCGTTCGCGCGAGTTGTGCGCGGCGGCGCGATTCCGCTTGATGCGTTCGATGCGGCGCTGCTCCTTCTCGTCGTCGGTCTTGGCGCGTTTCCGCGGCGGAAGGGCCGTCTTGGGCTCGGGCAGCTCCTGACCCCACGACTTGCGCTTCTTGGCGGGTTTGGAGGTGACGACAATGGGCGCCGGCGACGAGTGCGAGTAGGTGCCGCTCTCGGATGCCGCCGTCGTGGGCGCGGGCGAGGCCGAGGCGGTTGTGGTGTGCAGGTCCTCCATTTTGAGGTACTGCGGTTCAGACGGCGACGACGACGACGACGACGACATTGGTGATGATGGTGAACAAGAGGAGGTGGAGGTGGTGGTGATGTCCATGGGTGGGGATTGTCAAGGCTGCTTGTGTAGTGCGCGGCAGCCTAGAGGATGGAAGGATGGAAGGAGATGGCGAGGGATGGACGAAATGTGGCCAGCTGGCCTTGACGAGAGTGTGGAGGAGGACGAGTCGGCGCTTATGAAGGATTTGTCCGTCCAGGGACAAAGGACCCCCCAGCCCCAGCACTTCAGGAGCTCGAGCTGACGACAGGGGGTGGATCCACTTCCACTTCCTGGCCTCTCCTGACAAGAGCTGTCGTCCCACGGCTCTCGGACTGCGAGCCTCCCAAGGACCAAGGTACTGTCTTTCTGTATTCTCTTCTCTCTCCTCTTCTCTCCTATACTCATCCTCCTCCTGGCAGGACGTGGTCCGCAATTGCCCCTCTGATACAGCAGTCGGGCCACTGAATCCGTCTGCTTCGGTTCTGTGGAAATGCCGTCCATTGTTCGACCCGAAACATCACGTGTCGCCATCTATTGACCACCACTTCTGGCCCGCATCAAACGCCCCTGCTCCCTCCGCCTTCTTGTGTCTCGGAGTCTCTCCGTCCAATTTTAGACGCCTTGCATCCTGCTACAGTCCTCTACTACTTCCATCGTGTTCCAGGCGCAGCAGTTGTATCGGCCACACTTCATCCTCCTCCACCCTGACATCCACCTCAGCTCCTAACGCGGCGTCCACGGTCTGCCTTGCGCCTCGCACAACGGTCAGCTAATTTTTACGGCATCACCATCCGCCGTATGATGTATCGCCTGCTTGCACGTGGGCTGAGTACGAGCCCTACCCGTCCTCACGCCATCTTATGGCATGGCCAGAGGCAACTGGCGTCAACCTTATGGCTGCCGCCAAGTGCTCGATTGGCATTTCGATTCACTTTTCCAACCATGTTAAACACATCTGCGGCGAATTGCACCCAACCATGTTAAACACATCTGCGGCGAATTGCACGTTTCGTCCCCCCATGCCATCCGACGGCTCCGGACTTTCTAGCTCTCACCGATCCAACTCGTTATCTGGTGTGCCATCTTGTGCTTCATACGATGAACCATAGAACTATCGATCGGCAATCTGTGACATGACTTTTTACGCCGAGCTGCATGATGATGACCTTTAGTGGATTCTCAGCGCAAGTCATCAAAAGGAACAGGATGACCACCACCTCTCAAGGTTGCGATATTCTCGGTTCTCGTTGTCAAAAGAGGCTGCCTGCTCGCGTAGTATTATTCTAGTGCATGTCACAGCATCGTGACAATCAGCTGACAGCGTCCCGACAAGTCTAAAACGAGCTCTCATGCAAAGACGACGATAACTGTCCTGCATCTTCGTACTGTGCAGTTCTACTCTTTTGACTCGGCGGGAACAGAGAACAGTCATCAAAAGTGACTTGCAGGCGCCCGTCACACATTAGAACTATTGCCACATTCGTTCATCAGCTTTCATGTATTCATGTATTCATGTATTCATGTATTCATGGCTGCCTGGACGTCCAGGTAGGTCTCCCAGTAAGAAACGTGCTGTCGCATACACACATGTACACGCACATGAAGTCGTCATAATCGTTGATCGTGTACAGAGAGATTGTACACAAGCCGCAGGTCAATCAGTGCCGTACTGTCCACATTTTGCTTCGCCTCGCGTCCTTTGCACAACTGACAGTAGTCGCCTCGACACTGCTGTTGATAGCCAGGCATCTACACATCCTCAGTAAACATACTCCTCCGCTCCGTCGGACTATCCTCACTCCCCTTTTTCTTATGCGCGCTCTTCATGCTCCCCTGATACGACGTCGGCCGATGATCCGCGTGCGGTCTGGGACTCACAGCGCGCAGACTGCTCTGCTCAGCGTGATCGCCAAATGGATTATTCCGTGCTGCTCCTCCTCCTCCTCCGTGCACCTCCTCATCATACCGACTGTCCAGCTCCCTCTGCCGCGACACGCTTCGTCCTCGACCCGCTTCAATCCCTCCCACGCCGACATTCGTGCTGTTCTCCGCGTAGCCGTGCCCGCCATATGGCCCGTGATTCGGGTCCTGCAATCCCAGCTCCTGCTCCTCGTAGTACCCTGAAGCCTCATTGTCGACGCGTGCGTCCCACGCTTCGTCGGGGTCGAGAGGGCCGAAACCTCGTCGCCCACCGCCTCCACCGCCGCCGCCGCGGACTGCAGAGCCGCCGCCGTAGCTGGTACTTTCGTATGCGCCGCCTGCTGTGCGCTTGTTCTGGAGCGCCGTCCACTTATCCGCGATCCAGCCCTGGACTCCGCCGGCGCGAGGGGTCGGTGCGCGGTAGGTTGCGTCGTCGCGGCGTTTGGCAAAGGGGTTGAGGGGTGGAGGAGGAAGACCGAGGCGGTTAGCGCGCCAGCGGGTGTAGCTAGATTGATATGTCTCGTCAGTCTTGGTTGTGATCATGTGAAGCTGCCACTCCTACTACTACTCACCCTATGTAGCCTCCTGCTGCGATTATTACTAGGATTATGAGGACGATGAAGAACGTCCAGCCCGGATTGAGTGCCATGGCCCCGGTGTGTGTGGGTTTCTTCCCATAGACTCGGGTTTTATGGGCTATGAAGAACTAACTAGACTGTAGCTGACGCTGTTCTAGATGGGGTGCTTTGAGTGGCAAGTCTAGGCGAGTCGCTAGCAGTCTATAAATAGAGACGACGATATACCACACATCAACAGACTCACTTCTCCACATCCACATCCACTGTGTACACTTCGTCATGAGCGCATCCGAGTCATCTCCAGCGCAGACTGTGGGCGCCGTCGATGGCAGACCCGCCACGCTCTTCTACCGGCCTGCAGGCGGCGACGATGAGGGCGGCGTGGGCTACGTCGAGGGCTACAGCGTGTGTATGTGGGCAGAGTACATGCCCCACGCGTGCTGAGGATGCTCATCGTGTGTCTGCCGTACAGATCCCTCGTCGCAGTGGACCAAAATCCCCTCCCGAGACATCCTCGCCTGTGTGCCTGTGCTGGACGGCACGGCAGGCGACTACCACTTCCTCTACGTGCAGGAGAACCCGGATGCTGCACGCAATCCTCAAGCCTCGCCGGTACTGTTCCGCAGTGCTGTCCTGCACAACCCGCCCGAGTCGCTGACCAGAGACTTTGGCGCGCCCGCCATCGGTGCCAATTGCTGGGAGTTCCGCCAAGATCGAAGCAGCATTGAGCCCAACTTCCACATCGTCGTGTCGACTGGCTCCGGCACAGGTCTGGCTGCAGACGTGTGGGCGCAGCTCGTCAAGCCGACACTCAATCATCTCAAGGTGCACCAAGGCAAAGACTACGTGCTGCACTTTACGTCTTCCGAAAACACAATTTTTGAACTCACGCGACAAGTCCTCTTGCCACAGGCCAATCTCGGTCTCGGCCAGTCGGTGCTGCTGATGAGCGGCGACGGCGGGGTCGTGGACATTGTCAATACCGTCCTCTCCGGCCAGCGCGGGCCGCAGTATAAGAAGCCGAATATCTCGCTATTGCCACTTGGCACGGGTAATGCTCTTGCGCATAGTGCTGGTCTCACCCAAGACAATACCCTCGGTGTCAAGGCGTGGCTGCGAGGTGGATTGAAAGAGCTGCCGCTGTTCTGTGCGACGTTCTCTCCGGGCGCTCGACTACTGTTTGATGAAGCTCGTCAGGAGCGACCACTCCATACTGCTGACGGCGTTGCTATCGCCCACGGCTCTGTGGTGGCATCGTGGGGCTTGCATGCAAGTCTAGTGGCCGATAGTGACACAGTCGAGTACAGAAAGTTCGGCGTGGAGCGCTTCAAAATGGCTATCAAGGAAGCTCTTACGCCTAGCGACGGCTCGCCGCCTCATGTGTACCGAGCCAATGTCTCCTTTCAGCGGCCTGGTCAAAGCGAATGGCATGCTGTACGAGACGGCGAGCACGCGTACGTTCTGGCGACGCTCTGTAGTCAACTGGAAAAGGGCTTCACGATCAGCCCAGCATCAAGAGAGCTCGATGGCAAGCTGCGCCTCGTCCACTTTGGTCCCATGGGCGGGGACGATGTCATGTCTGTCCTGGGCAAAGCATACCAAGGCGGCCAGCACGTTGAAGACGAGCGTGTTGGCTACGAAGAGATTGAGGCTCTTCGAATCGAATTTAGCGAAGATGAGGCCCAGTGGCGCCGGGTCTGTATAGATGGGAAGATCATTCGTGTTGAAAAGGATGGCTGGGTGGAGGTTCGAGCTGGCCAGAAGGGTGTGATTGATCTTATCGTGTGAGTATCCGACCGTGGCTGGCACCATCGTTACAATCAAACGTGGGCATGGCATGGCAAGCAAGATGAAGTCCGAGATTGAGTTCAGCCACCAGTACAGCTGCCACATGCATCCCGATCCTATTACGATCTATTCTCATGACAGGACAGATGTATACTGGACGCAATGCTCGGTAGACTGGTGCGAACGCGCAATGCAAGCTGCACATCACTGCCAGCATCGTGCCATCATGGATGCACAGCGGTAAGGCTGAGTCGACACGGTGAGTACAGCTCTCCTCAAGTCCACACTTCAACCTTTAAGCTTAGTCGTGCATCACTCTTCACGAATCACAACCGGCGTGGCTTGCGGAGTGGCCTTGTGAGTGCAAGCCACTCGCAGCACATTTACGATACCCGATCGAATCCAGGCAACGGACGACATGGCTTGCGTGTTTACCAATGCCCAGATCAGCCCTATGGCCACACTAGACCTGAACAGATTCTGTTAATATGCCACGTGCGCGCCATGGTATGCACGTCTCTGGCCTTCGACCGCCGTTTGTCTGGAATAGGAGCAGCCAGTGGTCTCTACGCTGCATTGACGCTGCTCGGTATGGCCGCGAGGCTTCTGCCACAAACTAGACATGGCTGGCTGACACAACCACGCAGTTGCTTAAATCCTTCCGCACTGGTTGGTTGACTCCTTTCCCTCGCACCTCATCATCACAGTCCATTTTCAGTCTTGCACAAACCCAGCCATGGAATCCACACGAAGCGCGATCCAGTCCTTCCGTTCCTCAACAGCATTCATCACATTTGTCGTTGCGTACGCCGTCTTCACAGACCAATTTCTCTTCGCGGCCATCATCCCCGTCTACCCGTACAGTCTCCAAGAACGAGTCGGCGTCCCGAAAGAGCGAGTCCAATTCTGGGTGTCGATTCTGCTCGGTGTGTTTGGAATCGCTGCGGTCGTCTCATGTATACCGTGGGGGTGGTATACGGATCGCTCCACAGCCCGCCGGACACCCTTCATGATCGGACTCGCCATCTTGCTCGGTGCGACTCTCCTGCTGTGGTTTACGCCTACGATCGCGGGACAGGTGGTCGGTCGAGCGCTGCAAGGTTTTGCGTCGACTGTGGTCTGGACGACGGGGTTGGCTGTGCTCGTTGATACGTGCGGCAAGGAGCATGTGGGAGAGTACATGGGGTACGTGGGAATTGCGCTGAATGCTGGAAGTCTCACGGCGCCGTTTTTGGGAGGTATCATCTTTGCCAAGTGTGGCTATCACGCTGTTTTTGGCCTCATTGTCGCGATTGTGGTTATTGATATTCTGTTCCGACTTGTCATGGTTGAGCAGACCAGCCCGACTTTTACGGATGCAAGACTGTCCACCATCGATCTGGAGCACGCAATAATACCAAGCGACACAAAGAAGACCCCTGCCATTGCAATCGACCAACTCAGCATCTCCTCCCAATCCACACTCGTCCAAGACCCGTCACCACTCCGCATCTCCAATATCGCCAAGCTCCCACCAATCTTCCGCATAGTCTGCTCCACCCGCTTCCTCATCGCCCTCTGGGGCATCATGGTCCTCGCCCTCGTCTTCTCCGGCTTCCAAGCCACCCTCCCCCTCTTCGTCCACTCCACATTCCACTGGAACGCCGTCGGCGGCGGCCTCATCTTCATCCCGCTCTCCCTGCCAGCGATCTTCGGCCCGATCATCGGCCGCGTCACAGACCGCCACGGGGGAGGACGATGGTTCGCTGTTGCGGGCTACACTCTCTTCTGCATCTCGCTCATCTGCTTGCGTTTCATATCGCAGAATGCGACCTCGCACAAGGCCCTACTCTGTGCGTTACTGGTTCTCGTGGGCAGCTGCATGGCGTTGATCCTCGAGCCGCTCTTTGCGGAAATCACGTCCGCGGCGTCGAGGATGGAGGCTGAGGATGCGGAGAAGATGCGGCTGGAAGACAAGGAGAATCAACGGTCTGTCGGTTACTATGGGTCCGCGTACGCATGGTTTAATATTGCTTGGGCGAGCGGGAATTTCTTGGGGCCCCTGATGGCGGGTATGGTGATGGACGCGGCGGGCTGGGGCACGATGACGTGGACGTTGGGTTTGTTGGGTGGTGTGAGTGCAATCCCGGTCGGGCTGTGGTGCGGTGGGTGGTACTTTGCCGAGCAGTAGGGCAGAAAGTAAGGGGTTTGTTTCGTTCTGTTGGCTTATGGTTGATAGCGTTCTGAGCGAGTGGGCGGGCAAGTGGTTCACTGCATAGCGGGTTCAGCATTGTCGAGATGTGTATGACCCTCCCGGATAGGGAAGGTAGATTGTGAAGAAGCAACTTCAGCTTTCGCATCTCACTCTTCGCTCCATCGCGTGATTAAAGCACAGGCAGACATTTGCTGATGCCAAATCTGACAATCCCTCCAGACCCACAAGACCTATTACGACACTCTCTACCTCCTCCTATCACACACCTCTCGCACAAATGATCCTCCACAAGTCAGTCCGTAGGTACGATCTTGCTCTTCAGTTCATCCTCGCCACAATCTCACCGCCGTTCCACTGTTTGCTCAACGCGACCCTTGGCACCTGTCCTACCTAGAAAGTACATGTACATGCATGTCGATTGATAAGGAAAACAGACGAGCATTCTAATAGCTTGTCAGAAGTCGTCGCTGGTTGGCACTGCACTACCGGATGAGATGCCTGGATTCGTCAATTGAGTCCATCGTGGGGTCTGACATGTGATTTCAGGAGATCAATACTACTTCCCAGCACAGCCCGGCGACAGTCTGACAAGGACTGTCTGGTCCGATTAGCACGTGCCGCGATGCTGGACTGTTTGCTGAAGTGAGCTGTATTGACGCAACATGTGCCTGCTTTGCTAGTTGATGTCTCAAATGATTTTGTAAGAGCAGAACTCTAGCCTGGGTATCGCAACTAGTGTTTTGAAGAGAGATAACGCCTTGCCCGCCTGCCGTCATACGTACAAATTCCATACTACTTCATAGCGCATACAACATCTACAAACGTGCACGCTCCAGTCCAGTCCAGCCGTGCTGTTGAGCAATCATCTCTGCACATCGCTCGCCAATTGCGAGGACAGTAAGCATGGGGTTAATGGATGGCATTTCGGGGAAGACGCCTGCATCGGCGATTCTGACGCCCTGGAGACCGCGGATCTTGAGCTCGGGGTCGACGACTGCCATGTGGTTGGTCTTGACGTCGCCCATCTTGGTGGTGCCTGCGGGGTGGTAGACGGTGTGTGCAACACGGCGGCCGTACTCGCTCAGTGCCTCGTCCGACTGGATGGCAGGCCCGGGTGCGATCTCGCGCTTGAGCCAGTCCTTGAATGGTGACTGCTCGGCAATTTTTCGTGCAGCCTTGAGGCCCTCGACAATGGTCGCCGCATCGTAGCCTTCTGGGTCGGAGAAGTATCGGAAGTCAAGTGCGGGCTTCACGCTTGGGTCCTTGCTGGTGAGGTAGAGCTTACCGCGCGAGCGGGGACGAGGGATATTTGGAGTCACGCAGAATGCTTCTTTGGGGACATCGTAGCCCAGACGCTCAGTGTTGTACACGAATGGGACTTGGTAGCAGTGGGCCATGATGTCGATGATGTCGCCGTCGGTGCCTGCGGCGTTGGGGACCTCTCTTCGCAAGAAGATGGCGGCATCGGAGTCCATGACGGTCATGTTGTGGTCCACGGGCTTGTTCAGCTCCCACATGATGATGGACTCGGGGTGGTCCAGCAGGTTCTCGCCCACACCAGGAAGATCCTTGAGCACTTCAATGCCGAGATCAGACAGCTGTTGCTTGGGCCCCAGACCAGACAGCATCATCAAGCGAGGCGTGTCTACTGCGCCTGCACTAAGGATCGTCTCGGATTTTGCGGTCAAAGTATGCTTCGTGCCATCTTGCTGCGTCACGTTCACGCCGGTGACCCTTGAGCCCTGCAGGTTCAGTTTGCTCACCCAGGCATTGGTCAAAATGGTCAAGTTGGGCCGTCTCTCGTCGCCACGCAGAATGGGGTGAATGTAGGCCACACTTGCACTGCTTCGCCGTCCATCGTCGGGGTTGTACGAGACGGACAAGAAGCCAATGCCGGGGTGGAGGGCGCCCGTCGATCGGATTTCCTTGTTGTAGTCGTGGACCACGGGAATGTCCAAAGCCTTGGCACCAGTCTCGACCCAATCGCGCGTCAACTGGTTTCGGTGCCTCTCGTGCACGGGTTGCACGGTGTTGCGCAGGTTGTCCAATATCCTCGTGAACGTCTTGAAGTCCCAGCCCTTGCAGCCCTGGGCGACCCATCGCTTGCAGTCGTGCTCGAAGGGGCGGAAGCTGATCAGCGTGTTGTGTGATGAGCAGCCTCCCAACACCTTGGCCCGCGAGTGTCGGATGTGCGAGTTGCCGTGGGGTTGCTCGGTGGTGGGATAGTCGTAGTCGAGCTCGCCGCCGAGCAGGTTGAGCCAGTCCTTCAGCAGCAGCACGCGATCGTCCATAAAGTCCGAAGGCCCCGCTTCAATCAGCAGCACCTTCTTGGATGGGAGGTACTCGGACAGCCGCGAGGCAATCACACAGCCAGCGGTTCCTCCGCCGACAATGATAAAGTCGTAGCTGTCCACGTCCTGAGCGGACAGCATGTTGGTCGTGCCGCTGGCGCTCATCTTGGCGATTCGTTATATAGCAGCGGTATAGAGGCCTGCTGGTATAGAGGCCTGCTGGTATAGAGTGCCTGCTGGTATAGAGGCCTGCTGGTATAGAGGCCTGCTGGTATATAGGCCTGCTGATATATAGGCCTGCTGGTATAGCCTGGCTTGGAGAATAACTGGCTATGCTATACGATGGAAAGAGAGAAGGGACAGCAATGGTGGATGGAAAGAGAAAGAGAGACAGCGGTCCCAGCTCAGATGTATAAAATGGCAACAAAATCCAACACCCGTTCCCAGCGAGACAGCTCCACCCGCTGCTGATTAGATCCCATCCTCTGCGGGAGTCTTGCGGGAGTCCGCTCGGCGGAGGATGGATGTCGGCGAGAGGCCGACTAGCGCCCAGTGGTGATGTCAGATATGTCAGATGTTATGGATACCATGAATTTTCCACGTCTTCCGCGCGGCCTTCGATTGGCTGTGATGTTGGCCCCGGCCACAATAGTTCTATGACGATGTCAAGAGTTTCGCGATCGCCGTTATGCCCTACCCAAACTCAATGGGCGACATCACCTTCTTGTGCCGTCGACAGACGCAAAAAAAAGCCTTCTCTCATGCTGCACCTTAGCGAGCACTCAACCACATATTCAAAACAAGCCTTGTGTATCTGCGGCGTCCCACTCCGTGCTCGAGCGATTGCTAGCTCCTGCACTGATTTTTCAACCAACCCAGCCTCGTCATATTAAAATTGTTCGAGAAAGATAGTCGGCTGCCGTTGCTCCTTTCGGTATACAGTTCGCACCCACCACACGTGATAACCAGCCGTCTCTTCTTCTGCCCTGATCCATCCTCGTGCATAGTAAAAGACACTCCTCCCCCTCGGCATGGCTTCAACCAAGTACGAACAGCAAACGCTGTACTATGCAGGCAAACGCCAGACAACGAGAGACACATTCCAGACCATCGACCCCTCATCGGGCAAGCCAATCGCAGACATATGCAAAGCCGACAAGTCGTCAGTGGACGCCGCCGTCAAGTCTGCGCAACATGCCTTCCCCACATGGGCTGCAACGCCCCCCATGGAGCGATCGCGCATTCTCCTCCGAGCAGTAGCACTGCTCCGACAACGCAACGATGAACTAGCCACGATCGAGACCCATGACACGGGAAAGGCCTTTTCCGAGACCAGCGTGGTGGATGTCGTTACTGGTGCTGATGTTCTTGAGTACTACGCAAACCTGATTGCATCTGGGGGCCTGAATGGCGAGACGACGCAACTCCGTCCTGATGCGTGGATATATACCACGAAAGCGCCGCTCGGAGTATGTGCTGGAATTGGTGCATGGAACTACCCCATCCAAATCGCATTGTGGAAGTCTGCGCCGTGCCTGGCAGCAGGTAACTGCATGGTCTACAAGCCGTCCGAATTCACGCCGCTTCACGCCCTTAAGCTTGCGGAAATCTACACGGAAGCTGGTGTCCCTCCCGGAGTCTTCAACGTGGTACAAGGTGCCGGCGACGTTGGCGCAATGCTCTCCGGCCACCCCGCAATTAAGAAGGTGTCCTTTACGGGCCAAGTCAGCACGGGCATGAAAGTTGCAGGCGCGGCTTCCGGCGGCATGAAGTATGTGACCATGGAGCTCGGTGGCAAATCTCCCTGCATCATCCTCCCGGACGCCGCTGTGGACGACGCAGTCAACGGCGCCATGATGGCCAACTTTTTCTCTACTGGCCAAGTTTGCACAAATGGAACGCGCGTGTTCGTGCCACAAAGCATGAAGAGCAAATTTGAGAAACTGCTTTTGGCGCAAATGACCAACATCCGCGCTGGAGATCTCTTCGACGCGAACACAAACTTTGGGCCTCTTGTCAGCGAGACCCACTACAAGAAAGTCCTGCAATACATCAAGCACGGCATCGAAAGCGACAAGGCGAAGCTGCTGTTCGGCGGTCCAGGAAAGCCAGACAATGCTTCCGCAAACGGCTTCTGGGTCAAGCCTACCGTCTTCACAGACTGTACAGATGACATGCTCATCACCACAGACGAAATCTTCGGACCAGTAATGTGCATCCTGCCATACGACGACTCTTCACCCGGCTGGCTGGAGAAACTCATCGCCCGCGCAAACAACACAAACATGGGTCTCGCTGCGGGCGTATTCACCAAGAACATCGATCTCGGACACAAGGTGGTCGAAAAGATTGAAGCCGGAATCACATGGGTCAACACGTGGGGCGAGTCGCCAGCAGAGATGCCTGTTGGCGGATGGAAATTGAGCGGTCTGGGCGTGGAGAATGGACGGAGAGGAATTGATAATTGGGTGCAGAATAAGAGTACTTTGGTTGAGATGGGAGGGAAGGTTCCCACTGCGTTTCCGAAGTTGTAAGTCTGAATGTTAACGTAGTTGAGGTCGACATACCCTACGAATGAGATGATAAAGATTGTGCAGATCCTTGTCTTGATATCAGTAATGCGTACAGTGCACGGGTGGCGCAAACCTCGATCATTGACTTCAGTCCGTAGAGTACGCCAAATGAAGAAGGCAAGCCGCATACTAGACGGCTCAAATATGACTTCAAGCTAAGTTCACTTTGCGGCACAATATCTCTACGAACATACGTCGAGATGAGACGTCAAATAGATGAATCGATGCGCAACGAGCAGATCTAAGTGCTAGCGGATTACAAAAGACGAGTCGAGCTCGGATGTGGGCTGAACAGGGCAAAACGAAAAATGGATGTTGATCTTCTTACATCGATCCAAAAAAGAAGCCGTTGTGCCACTGCCGATGGACGAGTTGGGGATCGAACCCAAGACCTTCCGCACGCGAGTGATCGTGCGATCATGCAAAGCGGACGCCTGGATGATTGTTAGTGGTGAGGACAAAGTCTACGGAAGAGTTTTCAACTTACGCTACCACTGCGCCACACGCCCTTGATGAGCAAGCTGGCGTTCGAGAAAATAATAATCCTTCAATCGATGCTCGTAAGGCAGGGGAATGAGGTTGCAAATTCGAATTCTGGTCAGGAAAAGTGGTGGAACGAAAAGCTAGGTGATCCTTCTCCACCACAGAGCCGTCATTGCTTCTTCAACCAACGTCGATAATGATCAACAAACACGCAGTTGAATCATGACAAGAACGCCACCAAGGGATTGTACAGAGATGATAGATCCGGAAGTGCGAAAATCCGGACAACTCCACATTTCTGCCAAGAATACCAGCCGCCGCTTTCAGAGAAGACTTCTATCGCTACAACATGTGACGTGATGCTTTAATTACAGGCCCGTTGCCAGTTGGCAACGGCCGAAGCTTCCTGTACCAATGCATGCCGCCTCGCTCAAATGCTAGAGATTTGGGCCTATATAACGATGAAGTCGCCGAAGACGGAGTGCCTGGGCACTGCATTCCATGAACCCATTGTCCGGATGTAGACACAAAGGGCAAGTAGGGACAAAGAACGAACTGACAAGGCCGCCAACAGCTTCCGCTCACGCC
Source organism: Septoria petroselini (assembly GCA_022559915.2). Classification (NCBI taxonomy): domain Eukaryota; kingdom Fungi; phylum Ascomycota; class Dothideomycetes; order Mycosphaerellales; family Mycosphaerellaceae; genus Septoria; species Septoria petroselini. Next base: position 32,577 of record JAFJTQ020000067.1, read on the forward strand.
AAAGCGACCATGAATACTTTCCCGTTCAAACAGCACGCTCAGCAAGACAGCGAGCAACATGGCAGTCAAGCAAGAGCAAGAGGCCCAGCCGCGGCTGCGATCGAGAACAAGAACATATGGCTGGTTCGACCACGGCGAGAAGTCGCTGTTTCCTGGTCATTTGGTAGCCCAATCGACAAAGCCCACGGCGTGGACGCCATGCCCAACACACAAGCTCGAGCGACATCTACCAACGATCAGATTCATCCTTCTCCTGATCACAAGAATCCTAGCAACCATAGCCATCCTCGGTCCAGCAATCATCATCAGCACCACCAGCCTCCGCAGCGTGCAACTCCTTTGCCAGCATCAGACTGTCTCGCCACACGGAGCAGTCTGCAATAGCACCTGGACGAAACCACACCAGTCTGTGCTAAACAATCTACCCGCAAACAAAACTCCCATGACCACGACACTAGCCGAACTAGACGCATTGAACACCCTCTCACCCTCGCTCGGCTTCCTCGGCTTCCCGCTCTTCCACGCAAACTTGAATCTCTCAACCGTGCTCGCAGATCTCGAAGACTCGCTCTCCAAGTCTACTGCTCAGCTCGATACACTAGACATTACCAACGCAGGAGCGCGAGCCCACAAATCCGCCGAATCGTTCAGCAGCAAAGAAGCAGACTTTCGCCGCGTGACGTCTAGTTGGGATGAGCACGGCACCCTCGAGCTGCAAGGCGTAGTGCAGGAAGTAACACAGACTCTACACGGCCAATTCGACTGGATTAGCGCAACACGCGAGAGTGTCTATGGCATTGTACCGTTTCTCTCAAAGTACAGTCTGAGCTACAAGCTGCTGGTGCAATACCACAACTTTGTTTCGACTCAGCGACCTGTCGTTCGGGAACTGGTCATGGACGCAATCGAGACGAGGCTTCTGCTTCGGGTTTTTCTTGATGAGATCAGTCGGTTCGAAACTCAGCGGCGGGTAGTCAGTTTAGTACCGGCGGAGGAGCTGGATATGATCCGTCTGGCTGCCACGTGGGCACTGCAAGTCACGCGAGTCGCTGAGGAACACTACAAGACCATGTACAGCAGCATGAACTCGTGGTTCGCGTCGCTGGCGGATGATGTCGCGAGTTATGATTCTTGGTGGTTGTCGCGAAACGCGATGCCTCTGTCTCGTCTGTGGGGGCTTGTCGATATAGAAAGCCGTCAGCTGAGTGGATCGCATGCTCAGGCGGAGAGGACAGAAGAGGCTATGAATCGGTTGTATGAGGAGTTCATGGCAGGTGGAGAGGGAGCTGCTGTAATTGGGGACATTTTGGATGCTGCAGTCAGCGAAGGGAGGTTGAATTGGCTGTGAAATGTTCGAGTTGTAATCATATCAGTGCTATTCTGTTCATCTATGTGCTACTCGGTCAAAATTGACAAGGCTGTCCATCGCCATGGCAACGGCACGGATATTCTTGGCAGTGAACTGTGTTTACCTCTCCCACGCGTTGGTGCTAGCATTGCACTACTACCGTATTCTCAACATTCCAGACGCCCCAATCGAGCAGATCCAGCAATCACAATCATGGACTCTCCCTCGGGCCAATGCCCACCACGCGGAGAGGAGAGCACGATCGCCTTTGACCACACCGCACTGAGCTCGCCGTTTGTCACCGAAGCAGACTCCAGACTGGTCAGCAAAACATGGGACGCGCCCGTCAATCCGACCGACGACGAGCAGCACACCATGGACATCTTTGCGACGCCGAATAAGCAGAATAAGGCGGAAGCCATGGTGGCTGAAGACAAGGAAAATGTTCCACAACAAGAACAACAACAACAACAACATCAACAACAACATCGACATCACTCACCCCAGCCCGCGACACCTCCAGATCGCAAAGCGCTGCCCGAATCGCCTGGCATGTCGGACTCGCGCAGGGGCAGCGCCGACTCGGATCTCATGCCGCCGCCACCGTCAACGCGCAAAGCGCAAACGCCCAAGCGATCGCCGTTGAAGCCCATGCGGAGTGCCGCCAACAACGGCCCAACGCCGCGCGCAGCACAGTCGTCAACAAGCACACGTACAGACGCATTCGAGGCCGAGTCGGCACGGACCTCGACCAGACCGCCCAATGCCAGCTTCGAGACCCGCGCGACACCGCAGCAATACACCCACGCCGAAGAGAACTCTGGCATTGACGATACGTGCTTCAGTGCCTTTTCCGAAGTGCCTGACATGACCACCTGGGCGAGGATGGGTCCTAGTCCAGCGAAGAGGGGAGGAGGAGGCGGCGGCGGCGGCGATGCGACGCGCACACCGGGTAGAGCAGTCGATGCAACTCCTCGCGCATCACGCAAGCGACCCTCGCCTTCGCGTTCACCCTCGCCCACCCCTAGGAGGACCCGCAACAACAGCCACTCCACCAGCCAGGATGGTACGACCTTTCTGATCGATTTCACGCAGCAAATGGACAGCTACAGCAGACATGCCTCGCCGGCAAAGTCCTCCTGCACGCAGCCGGATCTGTTGGCGTACATGAACAGCCAGCGGTCTCCTCTCAAGTCGACGGTGCGACAGAGCTATGCGACGCCTGCGAAGCAGAGCAGTATCATGAACCTTCTCGATTTCGAACTTCCGCCTGCGCCAACGCCGCGATCGGTGCCGACCATCACAGTGCGGGAGCTCGAGTCGCTCAAGTCGTCGTACCTTTCGCAGATTTCATCGCTCAAGGCGACGCTCAGTGGAAGAGAGGCCGAGGTCGAGAGCCTGAAGCGCGCAGTGGGCGATGCAGAGCGAAGAGTCGGCGAGGCGCAAGAGAGCTTGCGAGAGGAGAAGAATCGGTGCGAGTATGCAGAGGAGCAAAAAGCAGGGTGGGAGAAGCGCGGTCAAGAAGTGGAGCATCTGCTCAAGGAAGTCAAAGAAGAGGTGATGAAGTCGGAGGCAGAAAAGGAAGAACTCGTGCGGAAAGTCGAAGACTTTGAACGCCGCATCGAAGATGCCGAGGCGAGAGCTGTCAAGGCAGAGGAGCGCTTTGCCGATGCGTTGGCCGCGAGAGCAGCGTCAGGCGAGTCGGGCGAGGCGGACCCATCGGCTGTCGAGGAGCAGGTTCAACGCCTGGTGGCCGCACAGATTGACAGCAAGATCGAGGCCGTTTCTCGCGAACTGCACGCCGTGTATAAGGAAAAGCACGAACGAAAGGTCGCTACTCTGAAGAAGAGTTACGAGGCGCGAGGCGAGAAGAAGTGTTCTGAGCTGCAGTCGCGCCTCCACGATCTCGAAAGACAGAACGAGGATCTGCTCGCCGCAAAAGATACGACCTTCTCGGGCCCCGTTGCTGGCGACGTGACCTTTTCCGGGGAAGCGGAAGCTGAATTGAAGGCTCAGATTGAAGCGCAGCGCGCCCAGTTTGCTCGTCTCGAAGCAGAAATTACAACCTCGCGACAATACCAACAACAACTGGAGCGTGAGCTTGCGCAGGAGCGGATTGAAAAGGGCGACCTTGTCGCTGCGGTGGACGAGATGCTACTCTTGCAATCCGAGCAAGGTCCTGCACAGGGCGCCATGTCTGTCGTGGAAGACTTTCGGAAGAGCATCAGCCGGCCCGCCTCAGCCCTGTCGACGAGCGGGCTACGAGCTGTGCCTGGCAGCAAGATTGGAGGTGTTGGACGACCAGCGAGTGGCATTGCCAAAGGCGGCATGATGTCGAGGATAGAGAAGATGGGCTCGCGTAGCGGACATGAGTAGGGCCCGTCAGACCGAGTCCCTCGCGTTTCTTTTTATTCAGCCGAGCTGTCGACGAAGCGGTGATCACCTTTTCTTCATACTGTAGGCGTTTCCTCTTGGTCGGCGGGCAGATACGAAGGCATGACTAGCGAATATCTTCGAGTTGATGCATTAGTATGCGGTGGACATGGCTTTTAGCATTGTTGATTTCTGGCATGCCTCTTTTCCTCCTGTCAGTGATGTCCAGCATGATGTCCAATCTCGGTTTCGATACGACCAATCGCATCGGAGGTTCCGGCGCGAGTACAATCTTGCTGTCTCTCGTCTGACCAGGTAGGTGAGCATCCCGTACGACTCTGCCAATAGTAGTCATCACTGGCGAAGCGACAAAGCCATGTCATCACATGCATGATCGACTGAAACACTCTCGCATAGTTGTGATGACCAGCAGGGCCTGTGATCCCAACTTGCAGAGATCAGCAATGCCCGTAAACAGGGAGAAATGATCGCTGACGGGACTGAGCTCTCATATGTCCTTCATGTGATGTTGCCTTCTCACCTTCCAAACCAGGCAGGTGGGTAGCCAAGCTATCACGATGCAATCAACCAGGCTGTCGATCATCAGACATCCTCGACGGCCCATCCCCGTGAAGATCCTCCATCACCGCGCTCGGCACATGTGTCTGGGTCGGCACATGTGCTCTAGCTGCCGAAGTGGGCGTGGAATGCAGAGCTGGTAACATGATATGGCCAAAGCAGCAGATGTGCTGAATGTTGCTGGGCAATCACGACTGCGATGAGCCATGTTCTTGCTGCTGACCGTCTTGCGAGGTGAGTGCTGATCGACGCTGCGAGCCAAGCCAAATTCCAGTCCAGTCCAGGTTGCTAGACGGCAAAGAGGCAGAGTGGTTGCTTGGTCGGTTTTGACTCTTGAGAGCAGAGGTGAACCTGGTGAAGTGCTTGGTTGTAGGAATGGAGAGTTCAGCCTCTCATCATGGTCCGAAGTTGGCCGGACTGGCATACCTAGCGACAGCAGTCTGCTTGATCACATTGTGACAGAGGCACTGTATTCAGTGGTTTTGCACTGATGAGCGCATTGATACGATGATCAGCACTGTCAAGATAGAGTCGCTTCAGCTAGTCGCGTCACGCATCCTGCAGGTGCGGAAGCATGATCAGTGATCTGATGATGTACTTCGATTGACGCACTCGTAGAGTGCAGAGTAGTCTGCGGACATGCCGTTCATCGTCTTGCTCGGTGATCTCTCACGACTACAGTCCTCGACCGGTGTCCGAGACTCCCAGTGCAACGTAGGTCACACTCGCAGTGCGCGCTGATGGTTGATCGTGCATTGATTGGCAGGGCCCACAAATCCGGGTTCTTGCCTCGCACGCTGCACCAAGATCGCGGGTCGCAGAGGCGGGTGTGAAGAGGACACGGCCGTATGCTACAGATTGGGGCAATACTTGGGCATTCTCATTCGGTCCCGAACACAATCGCAATTCGAAAGGACTGTTGTCTAAGTAGAGCCTGCGGTCTGGTGCTTGGTATTGCTAGCTGCAAGCCGCGAGGTCTGGCCCGCCAAGCTATAAGTAGTCTAAAGTAGCAGGATCGGTCGGTCTGGCTCTGGCTCTCGAATGGACGCCACGTGCGGGTCCAACGTGTCTGCCGCACGCGTGTCGGTAGTACATGCCTTTGTAGTATGTGACACCCGGGTGCAAGTACCGTGAGGTGCCGGCGACTGACGGCGCATCTGTCGATGAGAACACATTGGCTGCCGTTGAGAGAAAAGTGTGTGAAAGACGTGATGAGTGAGAGTCGGATGAGACAATGGGTAGGCAGGGCAGGAACACTTCCCGGGAATCGCTTCGGCAGTCGCGACCGGGGAATTGTATTGTGACAGAAGGAACAGCAGTCCGCGCACAATAATCATCATCAGCGCACAAGGCGAAGCACAGCGTTCAGCAACATTCTACTGTATTCTAATCAGCGATCGCCGTGTGACGCGCGCCGTCCATCTCCAGAATGCTTTCTGTAATGCTTATTGCGAAACCTTGCACTTATCTCAACCAGTCTCTGTCGTGGCCTAGAGACCCGCAATAAGTCTTGGCTGACTGGCTAGCTTCTTTCTCACGACTCGCGCCCGGATCGCCGTTGTGCGGTGCATGATGATACACGACAGGCACAGGGTCGGGCTGGCAGCGGGCATAGGCTCCATCCATGTCGGGAAGTCGCTGCTGTGCTGTGCCGTAGCCGCGTAGCGTGGGCAAAAGGGCCGCGACTGCCACCTCACCTCATCATATCCGTATACCAGCTTCTCTTCCGGCTCTCCCAGGCAGGTATGCAGAATCGGGTCCCGCAAAGCAGTGAGCCGGCGGTCTCGGCCGGCGATGCGCATCAAGTCCATCTGCAAGACTCCGACGCGGCTGCCAACAGCTCCAAGCCCAAGAAGGACCGGCATCGCGCGTCCACTGCGTGTGCGGCATGCCGAGAACGTCGCATCCGCTGCGTTGTGCCACCCGGGGACCATGGCTGCGTGCAGTGCGCACGTGCCGGCTGTGAGTGTGTCATCCGAAACGACGACGAGCGACGGCGACCCATTTCCCGCGCGTACATGACTGCACTCGCCGACCGCGTGTCGATGCTGGAGTCCCTGCTCAAGGAAGGAGGTGCAGAGGTCCCGCCGGGGCGATATCCACCCAAGACGACCCGAGGGAGCCTCTATGCCGATGGCGAGGAGTCTCCGGTGCGTCGGCCAGAAGAGGCACCGTTCCATGTGGCCCCCAAGGTCGAGCAGCAAAGTCCCCAGAACTTCCATGATAGCTCCTCCAGTGAAAACAAAAGTGACAAGAACAGCCATATAGGAACTCCCGTGGATGACAAGAAGGAAGGCCTGATCCGGAGGCTACTTTCCACTCGAGGCCATTTGTCCTTCGACCAACTGTCTGGACGACTTCGCTTCTTTGGAGGAACCGTCAACTGCCATGTGTACTCGGAGCTCGGCGACGTGGACGACAGTCAAGCCCAAAGGGTGGAGCAGGCACGGCGAGCGCAAAAGTGCATCCGCACATTGTCCGTGGAGACCCATGACTACCTGCTGGATCTGTTCTGGCAACATTACAACTCCGTGTTACACGTTGTCCATCAAGAAGCATTCAACGAGGATCGCCACCACGGCAGGACGGGATTCTACTCCGGATTTCTGCACGTCTGTATCCTCGCCATGGCATTTCGCTTCTCGGACAAATCCAGGCCAGACATGCAACGACTAGCACTGCCCAATCGTGAAAGCTCGCTGCACCGGGAGGCCAAGTACATGCTGGACCTGGAGCTCGAGCACCCAGGCGGCGTACCTTCCATTGCCGCGCTGCTCATACTGGGAGACTCCGAGGTGGGGGTAGGTCGTGACAATGTCGGCTGGATGTATGCAGGCATGGCAATGCGCTTGTGCTATGATCTTGGACTACAGCTGGATAGCAGAAGTGCCAACCTCTCACAGAGGGAGATGGATGTGCGGCGCACGACACTATGGGCCTGTGTGATATACGACCGGTACTGGTCTCTCTTTCTCGGCCGCCCACTGACGATGAAGAGCTGTGATCTGGAGGTATTCTCCTTGACGGACCAATTTGGGAGACTGGGAACGTGTATGCCGGGCGGCGCCGAACAGAGCCTCAACACAAAGATCTATGAGGCACTTATTGAACTGATGGAAATTGCTGGCAAGATTGTCGAGGAGGCCGAATTCCGAAATAACCACGATATGCCGCAAGGTCCCGATCAAGCGGCCTTGTTCAAAATGATGACACTACATCGCGAACTTCGCAATTGGGCCGCACGTCTGGCCCCGGAACTGCGCTGGAACGAGGAAAACAAACAGAGAGCACCTCTCTCGTACTACCTGCTCCACCAACAGTTCCACGCTGTTCTCATACTACTGCACAGGCCATTCGCACGATACGACGACGCCGGCAGCGCCGAGTTGGAAGATACGAACGCCCTCGATAGCCACTTCGCGCCCCCGAGCCGAGCAATATGCACAAAATCTGCAGTCGAAATGGCTCGTATATTCTGGCAACACCGGCAGCGGTTTGACGGCAAGACCATATTCTGTATCGGAATGCAGCATGCCGGTGTTGCAGCGACCGCTCTCATCGCCGCACTGGCGTACATGCCGGACGCTACAGAGCGCACCAGGAACTTGCACCACCTCGAGGTCCTGCACGCGGCACTCCAAGACATGACACATGCCTACTCACCTGCCGAGCAAATGGCGGCTGTGCTGAACGCGGTGATGATTGAGCTGCGTGGAGATCCCATCTCTCCGACCACGGCGAATGCGCCACGAAGAGGCAGTGTCGACCTCGAAGCTGGCAGAGGCACCGCCAAGCGCAGACAGACCAGCCACAGAAAGGACGCCCAGTCCATGCCACCGCCCCCAATCAACCACCACAGTAGTCGCAGATCCAGTCTCGCGGCATCTGAAAACAGTTTCCAGTCCCAATCCCAGCAGATGATACCACAACAGTACATGATGGCCCCCCCTGACCCACGGCAGAATCCCTGGCCTACGCACGTTCAACCGCCGCACATGCAGACAATGATCCCTCCTCACGCAGTGCCACTTCCTCCGTCGCCCAGTACGAGGCAGGCATGGGCGCACACACCGGCGCAACCACAGAACATGCCCGGATTTTCAAACATTGTCGGTGTGCCAGGCGTGCTCGTCGGTGACATGGCGCACTTGGAGTTTGTGAATGGTCTCCCGCAGGTGAATGGTCTCCCGCAGGTGAATGGTCTCCCGCAGGTGAATGGTCTCCCGCAGAGCTGGTCAGCGTGGCAAACGCCAGGAGACGTGGCAGTAACGACGGCAGTGACAGACTTGGATGGACACCCGCCTCGGGGGCGATATGCGACGCCTTATCCGAACCCTGCAAATGGAGGCAACTATCAGAAACTCGCGAACGGAAGTGAGTATCAGAATCTCGCGAGTGGAAGTGAGTATCAGAATCTCGCGAATGGAAGTGAGTATCAGAATCTCGCGAATGGAAGTGAGTATGAGAATGCGCCGAGTGGAAGTGAGTATCAGAATGCGCCGAATGGAGGCGAATACCAGAATCCTGCCGGATATCAAAATCCTCCAAATGGAAGCGCCATGAACGGCCACAGTCACAGCCATGGCCACGCGCGATGATGCAACAATCTCTCCAGATCTTCTACCTTTGTTTCAAATTTCTTGCGACTTAGCGTGGCGTTGGGGGCATCATCCGGAAGACATCTGTTCATTTGAAACCAGATGCAGTCAATACAGTAGTTCTGCAGCCAACACTCTGATTGTGAGAATCGCACAAGCAATCCGTGACACGCTTTCATATATCTCGTCTTCTACACACTTCTGTCCTGCACGCAATCAAATGGGGCAAAGCAGACACAGCATTGCACCGCGGGTTCGATTTCCAGCTGCAGGTCATAATTCCAGCCACGCCGTACATACAAGAACCTTCCCTTCTTTCTGACGACCTTTTACGATCACGCACAGCAGCAGCAACAAGCAGCAGAACACTTTTGCTGATTCTCTCAGCCGCCCACCACGAAGCTTACTATCCGACCGATCACGGCCAGAAGAAAAAGCTTCTTATTTTCCCTCCATCCTCCGATTTTACATGTACAATCGAAAACGCCCATCGAGATCCAAGATCTGCCCGTTTCCCTGTTTCCCGAAAAAGCAAATGTGAAACACCAAAACACCATGCATGAGAAGACAACACAGCTCCTTTCCTGACCAGATCGGATCAGATCCTAGCGTCCCGATCGCTCTTTGGTCTGTTTTCTCCGTTCCTTTTCCTTCTTTTCGTCGTAGACCAGGAATTCGTGAAGAGCGCTGCCACCAGGGACCATGGGGAGGACGGGAATCTTCTGGTCGACTTCCACCTCGAGGAAAGCGGGACCGTCACCGGAACCATAGCATAACCATTCCAGATCTTCCTTGAGGTTGGCAAGCTTCTTTGTTCTCCGTGCGGGCACGTACATGGCTTCGGCGAGCTTGACAAAGTCGGGGTTGCGTTGATGCGTGTGTGCAAAGCGGTCGTTGTAGAAGAGGGATTGCCATTGCGTGACCATTCCTTGCTCCTCGTTGTTCAACACAATGACCTTGACGCCAATGTTGAACTCCGAGGCGGTTCCGAGCTCCGTCTGGGTCATGAGGAATGAGGCATCGCCATCGACGTCGACCACGAGCTTCTCCGGTGCAGCAACCTTGGCGCCAATGGCTGCAGGAAGACCGTAGCCCATCGTGCCGAGACCACCGGACGTGATCATGGATCGAGGGGAGCGCCATCGGTAGTGCTGTGCGGTCCACATTTGGTGCTGGCCAACGCCGGTGGCGATGATGGTCTCGTGCTTCTTGTGTGCCGTGAGATCGGAGAGAGCGGTGATGACGGTCTGGGGCTTGATGACGCCGTCAGGTCCATCCTCCTTCTCGTACGCCCACGGGAAGCGCTCCTTCCATGCAGCAATCTGGTCAAACCACTCCTTGCGAGACTCGACCGACTTTTCGTGCACGTGAGGAAGGAGAAGGGCGAGGTTGGCGGTAACATCGCCCTCGACGGCCTCGTTCGCCTGCACGACCTTGTTGATGTTCTTGGGCATGATTTCAAAGTGGACAATGCCTCCACGTCCTTCCTCGGCAGCCTTCTTTGCCTGAGGAGCGAATCGTGGGACGTGACCAGTGATACGATCATCGAAACGTGCACCCAGAGCAATGATCAAGTCAGCCTCCTGGATTGCCATGTTGGCAAACGCGGATCCGTGCATTCCCAGCATGTGTAGGGACTTGGGGTCCAGCTCATCGTACGCGCCAAGACCTTGCAACGTGGTAGTGACTGGAATCTGAACCTTTTCGGAGAGCTCCTTGAGGTACTTTGGTCCATCCGGATGTCCGAGCACACCCTGTCCGGCATAGATGACGGGCTTCTTTGCAATGTTGATCAGGTCCGCGGTGCGCTTGATGCTGCCGTGCAATTGTTGCAACGACGCCTCGCGAGCGGCCATGGTGGCGGCGGAGGGGTGGGTGGGCAGGCTTGACATCATGGGAATAGGGCGGTTCAGTGTGCCTGCAGTGACATCTTTAGGAAGATCGACCAAGACGGGTCCCGGTCTGCCAGAAGTCGCAATCTCAAAGGCCTCGTTGATTCTTCGTGGGAGTTCGGCAATGTTCTTGACCATGACATTCCACTTGGTGCATGCTCGCGAGATGCCGATAGTATCGGCCTCCTGGAATGCGTCCGAGCCAATGGCAGAGGTGGGGACCTGTCCACAGAAGACAACCATGGGAGTGCCGTCCATGAGGGCGTCCTGCATGGGGGTGATGGTGTTGGTGGCGCCGGGTCCAGAGGTCACCAAAACCACGCCGGGCTTGCCCGAAGCACGCGCGTAGCCCTCAGCCATGTGACCAGCACCCTGCTCGTGTCTAGGCAGGATGAAGTCAAAGTCCTTGCTGTTGTAGATGGCATCGAAGACGGGCAGAATAGCGCCTCCGGGGTAACCAACTGTAGTATGTTAGGGTCACATGTCCAATTCCATGCCATTGTCCACTTCAATCCACTTACAGACGTGCTTGACGTTGTGGCGCAGCATCATCTCGTGGAAGATTTCTCCGCCCTTCATGCCCACAAAGCTGTGGTCCATTTCGGGCTGGCGGAATGGCTGCAGCGGTTGTGGTTCTCGCGATTTGGGCTCATCGCGGTTGAAGGCCGGACTGGGCACCGCGCGCTGGTGGGCAGGCGCGGCCTGCGCTGCTGCCTGTGCATTGCTTTTGGCAGTCGCAGAGACTCCGCGACGGGAAGTCTCCTTGACGGTGGTGGGCGTGTGTGGTTTGCGGTAGGGCGAAATGGCGGCGGACGTCGGCGTCGACGAGAAGGCGCGGGTCTGGCGGGCACATCGCGCTGCTTGGGCCGCTCGGGAGGAAAGCATGGCGACGGTGGTCATGCAGGAGGGGAGGAGGATGGAATAATAATGAGAGAAAGAGGTAGACGTGAACTACTGACTCCCCGTGTGATTCACAAACGGTGGAATCAGATCGGGCTCATTGGCGATGTCTCGAGAAATTGGAGAACTGCACGACTCCGCACCAACCACATGGCGGCCCGTGGCTGCGATGTCGGCGAGCAGACCGCAGACCGCACTCCAGACTGCCATCGCCAATGAATATATAGGACGAACTGACTAATCACATACATATGAGACGTGATGGCCATGTCTCCGCCATCCAGCAGTGTGCGTCGCCACGGCAGGAACATATCCCACCCAACTCCTCACAGAGCCACGCGAGGGCCACTCGAAGCGGCGACAGACGAGTGAGCACGTGCAGTCGTGGCGTTGGTTGGTATACTGAAGATTGATGCAGCCCGCTCGCGAGTCCCTCCCCGGAACATGCTACAGAAGAGCAGGAGCCAGCGGAAATCTCTACAGAAGAGCAGATACCAGCTGAAGACAAGAAACCACCACGCCAAAATGCAAATGTAAACACAAATGTGGACCTCCGCTTCCTGCAGGACCGGCAGCTGTACCACTCCGTGACCACCGAAGACATTCCCCATGCCTATCTGGACTCCTCTCATCGGCCTCCAGTCGACTCGACTCTCCCAGACCTCGTACGAGGCGGGCACTTCCGCCGTGCAGCAGAGTCCGCACTGCGAGCACTACTGCAGAGTCCTCCGACAGCCGCCGCACACATCTTCCAGCTCCTGTACACGCGCCTCGCATGTCTGGTGCTCATTTCGCGTCCCGAAATTGCCGCTGCCGAGGCCACTCCCTTGCTCGAGCTCACGTCTCGAGGTGCACCAGGTTCGCACGAGATAGTCGAGCTCATGCCATGGGATCTCCGCGTGCTGCTGGTGCGATTGCTGTCCATGGGCGATTCAGATGGCGGGCGAAGGGGTATCATGGCACTGTATGCGCTCGCGAATGAAGTGCGAGCCAATCTCCGACTCGCCTACAGAGATGAGGACCGAGCCGACATTGAGTTGTGGAGTGACCGACTGCGTGATCTGGGACTTCGCGTGTGTGACGCACTCGTGGAAATGGGCGAGCTGGAGACTGCCACTCGACATCTCGAAACACTGTCCAATGTCGACGCTGATGAGCTGGCTTACAGAACGGCTCTGCTGCGCTTGCGCGTCGGTGACATTGCAGGGACTCGGCGCTGCACGGCACAGCTTCAAGATCACGCCAAACGGAAAACCTTTGACGCATTACTAGACATTGCAGAAGGCCATCACGAAGATGCTGTCGCTGCGTGGAAGGCATTAATGGAAGAGTTTCCCAATCACGCACAGTTTGCGCTCAACGCCGCAGTATCGTTGTTGTATACAGGTCGCATCACTGCGGCGCGCGATATGCTGGAAAGTTTGGCAAAGGAAGTACCCTTGTTTCCGACACTTTTATTCAACTTGGGCACCGTCTACGAGCTCTGCACCGAGCGGGCGCCTGAGAAGAAGATGAGACTGGTTCAGCAGGCAGCATCAACGCAGCCTGATCCAGCAAGTGGTGGATGGGAGCATGCGACGTTTGAGTTTAAGCTGTAGTTGGGCAGTAGATGAAGCGTCGGATGGCATGTTTCGATGGCCGGAGGTGCAATATTTCATCAAGCTTCTCGATATTGCGATCGTGCAGGCGAGGGCTGATCACTTGTACTGGATAGAGTGTCCCAAATGTGGATACCTACAGCCCTATTCACCTGTGCTTTGACAGGCGAACGCCGTATCGAGGGGTGACAGAACCTCAGATACTACGCTCCCACGACCATCTTCGTTCTATTGTATGCTTCTATAGCGTAGGAATGACAAGAATACGTTGGCCTGCAGTAGTAATCTTGGAGGTGGAGCTCAGGGAAATGTTGCCCGAAATCCGCCCGCCCGGCCCTTCTGCGCAGCCTACACCCTCAGAGTCATATTACAATATGGTCTGATGTCTGCATCGAATGGGGAATTGGTTTAGGGGTATAATACCTCTTTAGCATGCAGCAGCAAGCCTAGAGGTGGTCCAGGGTTCGAGTCCCTGATTCTCCACAACACGCAGTATCATTGGTACTAATTTCTTTTTGCACTTCAAAGCTGCGCAACGGCGCTTTGTCGGCAACTATGTCGCTGTCTTTCTTTTGCCTTGTCGATGGCCTCTAGTGGTATGATTCCTCTTTAGCATTGCTTCCGAGCATTGCAATATGTCCCAGTATTGTAATGTGCATCAAAGAGATAGCTTCAAATTCACTAGGCACGCCTCCCTTCTCGTAGTTGCGCCTGCTTAACCGCAGTGCCTTATCTCATATTCTTCAGCCTTTGCGAATCTACAAGGCACCACGCACTACACAATCCCCATCCGTAGTCTCAATGAACACGGTAATCATTTTGCTTGCTTTGCTTACAGGATACGAGTGCCATCCATTGGACAGATACTAGTGACCTTAGGGTTACCTAAATTTACTTCTGGGACGGCAGCAACAGCATCACAAATGTCCTAACCACGTCAAGTGAGTGTCCAGCCAATTATTCTTGATCATCTAGTATTGTTTGTGAGGTTTCGTGGCGTATTGTCTAGCATTTAGATCGTTGATGTCGTGGTTTGGATTTTCTGGTAATCTCAAATTGTGGAGGTTCAGGAATATGGTCAACACACTGAAGGCACTCAACCCAGTGCCTTTGCAAAACAAATAGGAGAATCGTCCGGTCTCTATAATCGCCCGAAGAAGCACTTGGTATCTACGAAAAAGTCCATCGCTATAGACATTGATAAGACATACTCTCATCGAAGAGCAACTGCAAACAGCAAGCCCACGCCCACATCGCCGACAGCAAGCAGCCATGCAGCCTGCTTGTCAGCCTGCATCGTACATGGAATCGGCCTATCGCCTCGCCGGTGCCGTCCTGAAAAAACTTGAGCGAGCGAGAATCCAGCTTGATGATGGGGATGTCTCTATGATTTACTGTAGACCAGCTCGTGACCCGCGAAGTCCGTAGTAGTATTGATTTGGAGGCGCTTATCGGAGTGCGGCATATGATCACGCCCCAGGCCAACATAGCTTGAGCTTCCAAAGGAACACGTAAGCTTGTGAAAGAATCCCGGCGCTGTTAATCCTGCATGACGACGAGTCGATTGATCAGTCGAAGAACAAGGCGGCCTGCTGTTTAGCGGAAGCGTCGAGTCTCCATGTTCAGTCTGACACACTGTGCCTCCTTGCCATTCTGGCAAAGAACATATCTGACTGCTTGTAATGTTTTTGATGCTGATTGTAATACAGTGTAGTAGACCTTGTGTTGGTCTATTCGGCACCGGTTTCTTCGCGTGCTTTTAATCTCACAACTCCCACCCTGCCACTCGCAGTAGCAAGAGCAAGACACAAATTTCCCGATAGAGCCGCCTCTTCCCGTCCTCGGGATGGTACCGCCAATAGCCCTTCCAGCACACCACATCGACTTTTCCTAATCACCTCCTCCCCCTCGCGCGCTCCCTGCTGCCGCTCCGGCTCCGGCTCCTGCTACTGTAGCTGGAGTAGGACCTACTGCGCCGCCAGCCTCCGCGTCCTCCCCCACCCCTGCCGCCCCGACCTCCACGGTCGCCTCTCATCGGGGGAGGTCCGCCGCGACCCCTCGGAGGCGGTGTCCGGCTGGGACTCCTGCTTCTGCCGGAAACCGAGGGACTCCTACCGCCCCTCCTCACCGGCGGCGATCGGCTCCTGCTGTAGCTCCGTGGACGATACGACCCTCGCGGCTCCTCGTAGCGATCTCTGTAACCACCCGGACCACCGCCTCGCATTGGCGGACCTCCTCCATACCTCGGCGGGCTTCGGCCTCCCCGACCTCCACCCCGACCTCCTCTCATGCCTGGCGGTGGAGGCGGACCATCTCTGAACCTGTGCGGCTCGCCGAAGCGGTTTGGCGGCGGCCTCATCGGCGGCGGACTGCGACTGAAGCGCCGCCGCGGCAACACAATGCTCACACTAATCAACGCGCCATCCAGCTGCGCCTCGTGCATATTGCTGATCGCGGCTTCCGCATATGACGGCTGCGAGTACAGCACATAGGCAATGCCGCGGTTGGTCATAAAGTGCTTGTTCATGGGCATTTCGAGGTCGGAGATGCTGCCGTAGGTGCTGAAGATTTCGCGCAGGTGCGACACGTTGACGTTTTTGGTGAGCTTCTCAATGACGATCTTGGCAGAGCGCGGTGGAGGTGGTGAGCGCGAGCCTCCGCCGCTGTGGGCGCTGCGGGGCGTGCGCGATCTGCTGCGCGAGGCCATTGATCGGGAGCGCGATCGGGAGCGGCTGAGACTGCGATGGCCATCGGCAGCAGCTACGGCGGCAGTAGAATCATCGCCGCCGCCGCCGCCGCCGCCGTTTGGTCTGTCGTGGGAGCGCGATCTCGACACGTGCGAGCGACGCGCTTCTTCGCTGGCGGCCGTTGCTGCTCGGCCGGGAGTGCGCGATCGCCCACGCGACGGGCTGCGACTGTGGTCGGACATGGTGTTGGTGATGGCCGTGTGGTGGAGGTGTTTGTTTGGTAGAAAGTCGGGATCCAACAATGTTTGCTTGGAGCTACTGCAGGTCGCGACAGCTCGACGGAATGAGGTCCGCGTATTTTTCTTGGCGGAAATGCATAGATGCATAGATTGACAGTAAGACGACAGGCACGTTGAAGTTGACTGCTCACAAGTGATGAGTTCCAAGCTGCTGCTTCTCAAATGCACTACGTATTCAATTCGTGAAGCCATTCTGTGTATCTGTCCCTCTCAAATACCATTTCCTCAAGTACCATTTCCTCAAGTACCATTTCCTCAAGTGCCATTCCTTAAGTGCCATTCCCTACATTGCACAAGACCACTTGAAGCTTAAGCTGCCTTGTCTCCATCCGTGTGCATACCGTTCAGCGCCATCATCAGAGAGCCCGATCCGGCAAGGCGAAGTCGTTTAGGACCAGACTTTCCCCATCGCCATCTGTCACCAATCTTCTTTGAATGTCCACTTACAGACGGCCATCTTGACTCCGTTGTCGGAGGCAATCCTCATACGTGGGTTGAAATCGACGCTGGCATGGCGTTGGTCTTCCAGTCTTTCAGTCATGATGCTCGGACTGCTTCAGTCATTGGAGATGCTGATAGCCGCTCGGAACACGAGAGTTGATATGCCTGTAGGGCCGCATGGGCGACCATGTCAAAGGGGAGGTGGTCTCGTTCATTGCTCAGGCCCCAGGTTCAGGAGATGGCGTCTGACTATGTCGGGAGTAGGATTCTTAATTGAGAATAGACTTGATAGATCGATCATGCTCCTAGCTGTCACCACTCATCAGTAGTCTCAATCAAGACTGTCTGCAGACAATTCTCAGCCTGGCTTCGGGCAGTCTTTCTTCAAGCTCTCTGGTGGTCTACACGTCTGGCTTGAGTGCAGACTGTAAGGAGGTGCAACACAGGACCTCGTCGGGCCTTGTGACGACTCCACACAGCGTCATCATGGCCAAGAGATGCAGATGCAGACGGGTTCCACCACAACGGTGGTGCTGATTGCTGGCACTGCAGGAGTACTTCACATGCCGTGCAAGACTTTCTTCTTCTTCTTCTCCTGTTGTCTCTCTGCCGGAAAAAGCAGGCATGTCGGCACAGTCCACCAGTTGGCAGACGAGGATGCCATCATTCATCGTCTCGTGCCGCCGCCGCTTGTCTGCTTCTGGCCGTGGCACGGAGTCTGTGGGCGGTCTCGTGTTGACTCTTGTTGCATCATCTGATGCTGATGCTGAGAGACACAACATGGTATGAGATACATGGACATCCGCCGCCCTTCCGACACGCTGTCATCATGTTGTTATCACTCATGTAGAGTGAGATTGAGGTGGAGTCGCAGTGGGAAATTTCATCACTCTCATCACTTGCACAACCACGACTGGACTGCGACACGACAGGCAGCGTGAATATGGGTCTTCATCGGCACTGTCATCACCAACAGCATTCGTGATTTCCGACGGCCTCGCGTGGTCTCCTAGTTCTCCTGGATCTCCTAGGTCTAGTTCTTCAAGATCGACCATAGAAAACTCCGGTCAGATCAGCAACAACAAAAGACAGACCTGGCATAATCATCATTTAGTTTAAGCCATAGCTGAGATGGCCCATCCGCCGCCGTCGCTCGAGGCCAAGCTGGTGGTGCTCGGCGCTCAGGGCGTCGGCAAAACGTCGCTGGTGCATCGATACGTTAAAAACAGCTTCATCGAGCCCAACAAGGCCCAGTCGACCGTTGGCGCGTCCTTTCTTACCACTCGCGTCAACGATCCCGAGTCGGGCGCCCAGCTGCGCCTGCAAATCTGGGACACGGCCGGCCAGGAGCGCTTCCGCTCCATCTCGCGCCTGTACTACCGCGGCGCCAACGCCGCCATTCTCTGCTACGATGTCACCAGCAAGAAGAGCTTCGAGGACATGGGCGTGTGGCTGCGCGAGCTGCGCGAGAACTGCGGCGGGCAGGAAGTGGAAGAGGACATGATCCTGCACATTGTCGGCACCAAGAGCGACGTGGTCGCCGCGGATCCCTCGAGAAGAGAAGTGCCCTTTGAGCGGTGCATAGGCTATGTGGCTGAGCAGCTGCTGCCGCCAGGACACCAGGCGGGTCCCACGAGTCCACAAGCCTTGTCGGTGAGTAGTCCGCCTAGCAGGCAAGGCCGGCAAGCGCCAGCACAGGCATTCGTAAACAGTCCGAACAGCAACCGGAGCTCGGGCTTCTGGGGACAGAGCGACACCACATTCGTATGGGACTGCTGCCACGAGATCAGCGCCAAAGACGGCGAGGGAATCGAGGAGGTGTTCCGCGTGGTGACGCGAAAGCTGATTGAGCAGAATGCGCGGCGACAGGAAAGACTGCGGATGCTGGAAGAAATGTCGGTAGGCAAGACACCTGGTCTCGATGGAGCTCCCGGAACTCCAGGCTGCTACTTTGACCTCCCACAAAATGGCAATGGCAGTTTCAGACTCGGCCACGGCGACAAGCGAAAGAGCTGGCTCATCGGTGCCCTCACCCCCGGAGGGATGACGAATTACAGCGATCACAGCGTGGAGGAGGGCATGAAGAAGGGCCGTTGCTGCTAGCAGCACCAGCCAGCGTCTCGAACTACTGTAGCAGTAGGCGATAAGGCGTGAGATGCCAGGAACGAGCATATGCAGCGACAACAGGACTTTTTGCGGGAAGACAGCAACGGAGTTCGGAGGACACAGCTTATAATCAGGGACCGACCGAGAATAGGGAGCAGCATTGCCGCGAGGCTGGACACTTATACCCACGCGCGCCTTTCACGCGCAGATACATGTACGATTTTGGCTTGCTATCAGGGCGTTCCAGGCCTGCCGAGCAGTTCTCGTCCAATGTTTCAGAGTCAGTTCTGGAAGAGAGTCAAGATGGAGACTGAGGTGACTGGAATCATCTGCTGCTTACCTTCTCACAGCACAGGGGGTGACGGACTTCATGAGAACTCTCCTTCTCTTCCTACCCTCTTCGGCGACTCTTGTCACAGTTACCGCGAGCCTGACGCTGGACCACGGTTCCCAAGCCGTCCTTCAGGCATAAAAAATTGTACCGACCTACCTGACTGAAGAGGAGTCGCATGCGAGGAGAGACGCTCCGTTTGAAGCTTGGAAAACAGATGGTGCGGCAAGTGCGGCACAAATGCGCTCTTTCCTCATGGATACGACAAGTTGCGAGACTGTACTGCGCTCACAGATGCTCTTGTGAAACATCTCGATCTCGCTTCAGCTTCACTTTTGCTAAGAACCAGCAGCCTACTTCAGCCACCGAGCGTAGAGCCAAACAGGAAAGACACTCTTTAATAAGCTTCCTCCTCCATTCAGCCACTTCATTGTCTGAAGAACAAGTAAGGAATCATGCCCTGCTTACACCAAGCGTGAGGTGCGAACAAGCCTGGTGGCCAGATCCCAAAGAACTTCTCTGAAATATCGAGCTGGCGGCGTAAATCCACCTTTCGCTGCCCCACCAAATACAACTGCTGTGCAACCACAATTTGCATCAACCATGCTACAGCACTAATAGGGAAGGAACTTTGCGCGATGGTTAAGGGTCTTTTGTTGCACCGTCTGACAGGATGCTCACAAGTTTCACCACAGTAGTTTCACGATACGCGGCGTCATCGGCGACTCGCATCGAGTTCTGCAAAAGTAATCTTCGAGCGCAATCAGCAGAATTGCACCTACGTCGAAGCAGTCGGAACTTGGGCTATCAACCCTGAGAGCTGGGGTCAGGTGGCGAAGTTGATCATATCCGGCACTCTCAATGTTGTTCAGCTCACATCTGCTAACTGCCTTCTGCCAGGTAGTCGTACAACGGCCATCTTTGAGCAGCGGTCACAGACACCTTGCCTCTTTCGACATTCTGTCGCACTACGTGAGACGCGTTGACTGTTCTCAGTTACTACGCTAGGTCAACTGGATATCTGAACATCCTCGGTGTCGTCCCGGACGCGGTTCTGGACAGTCTTGACCATTGAAACGAATCCGTCCGTTCAGCAGTTGAACAACACCGAGTAGAGCTTCAGTTGAACCCAGATCGCTCCAGCATATGGCACTGATGGCAGCTTCATGCCACGGCGTGACGCCGTTGGACGCCACGGTACACGCAATCTTCTCTGATCCCGGTAGGCGCGATGGAAGTGATGGAGCAGCACATTGTTGTGGTGCCATGGGGATGAACGACACTCTGGTTTTTCTCGGCCACTCCCCGTCTGCTGCATGCAATCTGCGGCTAAAGCGGATCACACTTTGTTGTTATCGTCCGCGATGGCCACGTTGTTTCAAGGATTGGTTGGCAGATCCGGAAAAGAGAACCGCAAATGAGAGCTCCCGATATGGGGGCGTCCAGACTAATATACGCAATGCGTGTCGGATGGAAAAAAGACGGATATTCGCACATCGCTAAGCAAGAAGACCAGCATCGTCGCACTGCAGCCTCGGCTGTACAAAGTGCCGACCGCAAACACTCTGCAAGAGCCTCGTTTGCACCAAGTGACAAGCTTGTTATGATGTTATTGGGCTGGGGCAGACGCACTCATGTCGGCAACGATCGATGCTGTGACCATATGAGGCTGTGGGCGCAGATGTCCGACCCTTCTCCGATTCACAGCATCCTCGCACATCGTCAACCACTATTCCGGACTGGCTACTAGTGTAGACATCTGAACAAATCCAAAGTCCGAGACTAATGGCGAGCTTGCGAATCGCTAACACCACAAGAGCTGGAGACACGCCAAACACCGAAGCAATCGTCATCAATTCTGCGGCAATCTCACAAACCCTGACAAGCCTGCAGTCAAGATGCACGCTTCAAGGGCGACAGCCGTGACACTGGTCAGTACCTGCGTCTAAGGTTACACAACAGACGTCTCCGGACGCATCCCCGAGACCGAGTCCCATCAATGATGCGACCATGCGAACAGTTGCGAAGAGACCATGGGGCTTATCAGCTGCTGGTCTATTGCTCGCACTGACCGATCGCTTGAAGTGCCAAGGATACCAATCCCACCGGCTCCCCAGAGTTCTGCGGCGTTGGTGTCAGGCCGCGCAAGTGGACACCTCTCGTGCGATCCTGTGGCTCCCTCTTGGCGATGCTCAAGTGCCGTGTGGATCTGAACGATGGCTCGTATATATGAGTGCGCTTTCAGCTGAACCAAGTCCCGATGCTGTTCATTCCTCTACACGTTGCAAAGATGGTTCCCTCGCAGCAACGACTCTTCTTGGCCGTGCTGGCATTTCTCCATGCCATTGTCTTCGTCTCTGGCGCTAATAACACGACTGTATATCCTCCGATCCCAATCGGCCTGGGTGGGAAGGAGCCTGCTGTCGCAAAAGAGTTTATTCGTCTGATGCTACCAGAATACGATGGTAAGCTCGCCTTGCCGAAAATCAAACCAAATCACTAACGTAGTGGACTCGTAGTCGTTCACGTCATCCACTCCAGTCCAAATGGCAAGTCTGAATTCCAGCCTCTCCTCACCGGCGAAGAAACCATTCCAGCATCTGGGCTCGGATCAAACGTCGCAAATGGACTCCCGCAAGTCCCCGTAGCCATCTTCATTGGTGGCGGCTTCTCTCCATCCGAGATCAACGACATGTATGGAAGCAGTGTCGCAATGCAAAGCGTGCCGTGGGTGTATCCGACTGCGAGGAAGCGCACCAACGGCACTGTGATTCCGCCCGTCGAGGCCATTGTGGCTAGAGTGAAGCAGGTATTTGCTCGGAATGGGTGAGTCGGACGTTTCCCGTCCACATGATAATGGGCTCTTCGCTGACGCGTGAAATTGTAGACTTGTCCCTGGAAACGACACAAGGCCTGTTCCGGGAATTTGGTCGTTCTAAGCCTCTGATTGAGCGCGCAGTTCGCCACTCTCGATAATGGATGTCCAAGATACAGTATAGACCACTGATTTTGATTATGGGCATGATATCAGTACGACGTATGAAGACACGAAGTAACAATGCAGTCTTACCTCCATCATCATCTTGCCACCTTGTAGACGCATTCACTGCTCGGACTGTACCGCGTCAAAAGGCAAGCAAGATACTGCTCAGCTAATGTCGATCAAGCACCCAGTACTACTCAACCTCAACCTTTCACCCTCCAACCACTGACGCACCTTCCAACCATTTCCCACTAACACAACTCCAAACCCCCGAGCAATGAAATCGTACAGCCAAGGCTATTCCTGCGCCAACGGCTGCGGCAAAGTTCTCCCGGCGCCAGGATACTGTAGTCCATGTGCGGTAACTATTACTCTTTGTTTTGATCGTTACAGAGGGGCGAGCGAGCAAAATGTTGATTGCTTATTCTTTTTCTTGCTTGGGTAGAAAGCTTTAACGCAGCCGAGGGTTTGAAGGTTCATGGATATTCTAGCAGGATGGGGGCTTTGTAGCTAGCTACTCTGATAGCAAGGTGTATTTAAAACCTGGTACTTGAACAGAGCCTGCGATCCGACAAGATCGGACAGCAGCTACGGTCCTGCGCTGCTGGATCATTGTTTTCTACAATCTAGATTGTCGGCTTGCTTTTGGGTAGGGGTTGTGAGGCAGCCGTGAGAGTCCATTAGCGGCAAATGAAAGTTCGGTGCCGGAGGACCCCGTGAGCTAAGGGTGTTGTTGGAGATTGCGGCACAGCGACTGCCAAGACCCGGATGACTAAGTTGTAGATTCGAGATGGAGGGAGAGAGCTGAGTCAGATCTCATTCTAATCTAACTCACTTTCCAAAGGTTATGCACTAGCGTCAAGGTTTAGCGAGTGGCTATAATTGGCGGTACTGATCGAAGCACGTCCCATGTCCTCAAAGTTGAGTCCATCATTCCTACACACCATGACCATTGTATTGCAAGGTGCCATTCACAAAGCCATCACGGCCCGCGCCCACAGGAGCCCTGCTACTAGTGTCAATTCAATGCAACGTTCGACACGTCATCGGCGGCCAAGCATACCAGGCGCAGTCAAATTGTAAGAGGTGGAAGCGGGAGTAGAGCCAAGATGCCACCCAGTCAATCATGGAAACAAATGCTAGATTCAGCGTGAGGCCGCACTTAGGCTTGTGGTCGGCCGCCGTTATGCTCATTGTACAGGACCTTTACAAGTGTTCACGTCATGGAGAGGAATAAAGTTCAGCACACGACCAGAAACCAATGTCTCAGATCGATACTTATGGACGGGGCCGTGGCTTGGGAGACTGACTGGGAAGAACGAGAGATTATACATCACCAAGTACGATGTTGTGGCTCCCATTTCCCAGCTTCTTTAAGCATGCTCTGGAATCTGCCTTTACTGGAGAGCCAAGGCCAGGCCTGCGGCCAATACCAGGAACTAAGCCTCTGACGCTCGAGGCCTTGCTATGCCCGGTCTTGCTATACTACATCGCGCTACTTTTACTGCCGCCTCCATCCTCCCAGACAGCGTTCGGCGGGCAGATCAGCGCTCTGCGTAACGTGCTTGCAGCAACCGCAGCATACCAGTTCCTTCGGCTACCCCTCGCGTATCATGTGCCACAAAGCATTGGCTTGACCTACCAGCTTGGACTGGTGGGCATATACGGTGGCCTTCGAGTCTTGGACGCATTCTTCATCAGCTACTATCTCTTTGAACATGTACCGCGCAGAGTGAGATACTCGCATCACTTGCGGCCTGAGACGCCTAGGATGGAGTCAGCGCCTGGTCCTTGGGCCGATGGGGGGAGTAACGGAATGCTCAAGGACCCCACAGCTCCGCCACCAGAAGATCAACCGAAAGCCAAGGGACATAGCACTGCTCTGGAGAAGCAAAGCGACAGTCTTTTGAAGGCGACCCGGCCCAAGCCACAACGAATCGTGTCTCAATCAGACCTGCTGGAGAATATGACAAGCCAGTCCTATACCGACTTACTGAATAAAGATGATGGCTACCTGACCATTGTGAGGAAGCTCGTGGATGGACCTAAGCCAATCCCAGTCATGGAAACAGCGCATACCGAAGACGGCTGGCCCCACGGGTTCGCCGACCGTGCTTCATGGGCCCTAGAACTGGAACTCTCGATGCGAGGAGTGGGCTTCACATGGACTACTGCAGATGTCCGACACACTACCAAGACTTGGGTGCCAACAGTACAGAACAGGCTTCACTCCATACTCGTACACGTCGGCCCAGTACTTGTGGCTGCCTGGGCAGTCGTGCGATACATGTACGTACGGCGTCTGGCACCTATGGTGGCGGGACCGAGTCCACCCAGTTCGCCCTTCGACGAGCTGTCTATTCCGGAGCAGTATCTTCTGACTACAGCACTGGGAGCATTCCTAATGGCAGCCTTCTCACTCGGACACTCCATCTTCGCCATTATTTGCTCGCCCCTCGCGCCTTCGCCCATTGCATTCTTCCCTCCCCTGTACACTACACGTGTCTGGGACATCACGTCCGCCAGAGGATTCTGGTCGTACGGTTGGCATCGGCTCTTTGCGCGACTGTTCCTAGTATGGGGTGTGTGGCCCGGGGAGTGGGTAGAGAGAAAGCTCACAGGCAAATCGTCCGATCAGCCTGCGGATGTTGGCAAAGTCCTCGGAGGATTCCTGAGTTCCGCGGTCGTTCACTCGTTCTCGGTGAGAGGCACGTTGGCCGGGAATTGGAATGATGCAGCTGGAGAGGCGACATTCTTCGCGCTCAATGGAATTGCCATTCTGGTCGAAGAGCTGGTCAGTAGAGCTGTGAAGCAGAGCAGGAGAAGCAGGAATCAGAAGGAGAAGATGTGGTACGATGATGTTATTGGACGCGTATGGTGGATTAGCTTACTATTGACGACTGGTCGTAATTTTGCTCGTGGGTGGACCAAGGGGGGTTTGGTGCGCGAGATGGCCTTCATGTGATGGTAGGCTTTACTTGCAAGTGAAATTGTGACCAGAGTGGTGTGAAGCTATCAGAAGCAGCAGATTATGAGGTCGTGTTGCTGTTCTGATCCCAGTTGGCCAGTTATGGTGCGTTACATTACAAGTTCGTTTCTCGCAGTGCCATCGCACAACTAGCAAGCTATGCTCAGAAGCTACATTTGCTTCATGCACAGCGATGACTAAAAGTTAGCTTCGAGCTCTACGGTTGGACACTTCCCTAGCAAGATCCTTTTTCGTGTTATCTCCTCCAGGTCGGCACATTGGGCCTTTGGCGATTGCACGCCCTGTATGTATGTATCGCCGTGTCAGCCGACTACACCCGTTTCAAGTCTCACGATACCAACTACACTCGCCAAGAGCACCAGCTCTTGACACTACCAACAATGTCTTTCGCACAGCGCCACAACCTCGCCCAGCAGCCTCGTGTGCTCCACCAGCCAGGAAGCCCAGTGGTTTTCACCAACTGCTTCGATGCAGCTACAGCTTTAGCCGTCGTCGCAAACCCAGCAACCAAAGCCGTCGCAACCGCAAGCTACGCAATAGCAGCAACATCAGGAGTCACCGACGCGAATCTGACGCTCGAAGACAATCTCGCTGGGATTTGAAGAGTCGCCAAAATAGCTGACAAGGCCGGCCTGCCTCTCACGGCTGACCTGTGAGACGGGTACGAAGACATAGCGGCCAATAAAGTCAAAGCCATCGAAGCCGGTGCAGTCGGAGTGAATTTTGAGGACGAAGACCACGCAAAAGGAGAGCTTCGAATTATCGAGGATGCTGTCACAAGAATCAAGCTCGCGGTTGCTGCGGCCAAGGAGGCTGGCAAATCAGACTTTTGTGTCATTGCCAGAACAGTTGTAGTCGTCTACGGAGGTTCGATTGACAGTGCCATCAAGCGAGGCAAAGCATATCGTGAGGCTGCTGCGTTGACGGCGTTTGTGTGGGGAGGCCCGACTGGTAGAGGCCTTCGCGATGCAGAGATCAGGCAATTGGTGGATAGCTTAGATGGCATGGTTGATATGAAGATGAACCTCAGGCATGGCTTCTTGAATGCTGGACAATTGGCAAGGGTTAGTGTTGGGCCTGAGCTGTTCATGAAGGGCATGGCCGGCTTCAAGTCTGGACTAGAAAATCTGTGTAGCAAGGGATTGTAATGAGAACAAGAACCGTGCTAGATGCGCATGTATAATACTTTCGTCTACTGCGTTGTCTGCTCTCACTGTATGCCAGCGATAGTCTCTCCGATCGACGCGTTCGCCGGGTTTGCCGCCGTCACAGCCGCGGCGATGCGTGACTCGTATAGCCAAGTGGCAGCAGCAGCAGCAGCGCCAATACCAGAGATAGCCCATGACCATGGATTCGCAACCTCGGACACAGAAGGCCAGAACGAATTCTTCTGAATCTGATAGAGCTCCAACTGAACGTGCTTCGATCTACTCTCCTGTGCGTAGCGCTCAACTTGCGAGGCTTCGTTCTCGCGATCGCCTCCGATGAACCTCAGGAAAAAGTAGTTCGCTGCTGGGCCAAGAAGTTGTGTACAGGTGAAGAGTTGTGACCCATAGTTCCATAGTGGGAGAGAGCAATGTACCAGGAAGTCGCCAAAGTAGTTTGGATGGCGGACTATCGACCAGACTCCATCCCGCAATATGTCCCCATTTAGTTTCCCTTGCGACTTTCCTTTGACCTCCCCGTTCTTGTGCGTGTCGAGTTGCCAATCAGCGATAGTCTCGAGAGCCAGTCCTGCCGCGAAAATGGCAGCAGCACCGAACCTGATTGTCCCTGCCCATTTTGCGGGTGCGCCGGTGAAGGTAGCACCAGAATCTGCGCGGAATGGAAGCGTGAAAGGAAGCGATATAGCCGTTTGAAATGCCGCTTCGAGACCGAACAGAAGTGATGCCTTGTTCCAGAAGCCCGGCTGATGTTTGACCTTCTCGTAGCGTGCGTCGTCTTTGCCACGCGAAAGACTGCGTTTGACGACACGGTAGAACAGACGTGCTCCCCAAGCGGTGACCGCCCCAAGAAGGAGCTTTTGCGAGTAGCTGAGACTTTTCAGAACGTCAAGAGCTGGGGCGCCTGCGCCTTGAAGCGAATGTCGCCCAACTGCAGTCCACCAGGCGTTGAGTACCATTCCACTAGGCCAGATATAGTCCTTAATGTCGACCCGATCTGTGGCGCGGGCAACGCCATAGGCAATGATGCTCAAACCGCCATGCAAACCAAAGGATGGAAGTACTGCATCTTGCAACAGTCCGAGTGTAGTGGTGGATCTGACACGTTCAAAGAAGGTGTTCGGTCCTCGCAAAGTATGGTCGACAGTCGGAAGGTCAGCAGCTGCTGAAGCTGCGGCGGTCATTGTGTGGAGAAGAGGACGGCGCAGGACAGATCGCGTCTCAGGACGCAGTCTTGCATGATATATTGGGGCCCATATCCGATGAAGTCATGTCGCACTGGCCGAGACTCTGCCGTCACGATCCTTGCACCTCTGCGACCGCCTCGTGCCAGGACGGGAGAGCATTTCTCGGAGGATGGAACTATTGTAAGAGTGAAAGAAGAGCAGGCCATATGCTGACTGCGACCCGGATGACAACAGTGCGTCAAAAGGTTCCGGCCGGCCTCTGCGCTGTCGAGAAAGAGCCTGTTGCGCGTCTCGCGTGGTACTTCGCGTTCCAAGGACTCTGTGTAACGAAAACAACCTGCTGAGATCCAGCAAACAGTCATCACCAAGACTCCAAAAGGACACGCGTCCAGACTTGGGGCTCGTTCCAAACGTGCTGCTGCTTCAGTATACGCAGCATCATCACGATGTATATCCTTGTGTCGCCCTCAGCGCCAGTAACAACCACGCGCGTTGATTTTCCTCGGAGAGGTTACCTAAACATCAGCACCTAAACAAGACGTGAGCTACACGCAAGGCGCACTTGCTTCGCGGGGTGCTTGGACTGGTCAGCTTGCATTTTCACGCTTCACGAACGGCACTTCCGAGTCCTCCTTACGCAGGAAGTGAACGTCGAAGCTGCTGTTGCACTCCTCGACCCATTCACGCCCGTCGAATGCAAGCATAAGAAGAATGCGTTGAGCAGCCAGCAACATCTTTAATTTGTAACAGACCTCTTTCAAGCAGCATTCGAAGCACACGGTATACCTCCAGGCGAAGACGTGAAGAGAGAAACACCAAAGCTTATTAGAAGAAGAAGAACATCTCATCAACCAAGAAAGCATGAACTCCACCACCACCGTCCGTGCGGCCTTGCCCCGGTTTGCGCGCCGCTTCATCGCTACTCGCCCCCGCGGCGCTATCTTTTCCTCCCTATCCCGGACTTCGTCGAACACGAGCGCGGCCGTCGCGTCGACAGCTACGCAGCCCAGAATTGGAGATGGTCGGCGCGAAGTACAGCCTCGGGTTTCCGACAGCAGAGGGAGCCCACAGTCGCTATTTGACGTAAGCTGACCAATTCGTGGTATCTCTTCGACAACATGTGAAGCTGACGGGCTCATCTAGGTCAGCGGACGTGTCTTCGTGGCCACTGGTGGTGGCGGGGGCCTGACTCTGTGCAACGCAGAGTATCTCGCCAAGCTGGGGGCTCATGGTGGGGTGTTGTGTAAACTCAGCTTCACAAACACTGGCTGACACTTCGCAGTGTACTGTCTGGACTACCAAGTTCAGCCGTCGCAGGCATGGGCAGAGGCTCAAGCCCGCGTGGCAGCCTCAAGTGGTGGAACTCTGAGCTACATTCGCCTGGACACCCGCAACCGTGACGAGCAAGAAGCGGTGTTCGCTCAAATTGCCGACAAGCATCACGGCATCCACGGGCTCATAGCTGGTGCTGGAGTCAATTTCGTGACGCCTGCGGTTGACTACCCGCCTGACCAGGTTGATCGCGTGAGTAGTGTCTCTTCGACATCTATCACCGTCTTGCTAACGGAAGCCAGGTGATGGACATCAACTTCAAGGGCGTCTTCTACTCGGCGCAGGCCTGTGCGAGGCAGATGATCAAGTACAAGACGTCTGGAAGCATGGTACTTATCGCGTCCATGAGTGCTCGTGTCGCCAACCGCGGTCTCCTTTGCAGTGTCTACAACGCATCCAAGGCGGCAGTCGACCAACTGGGGCGAAGTCTTGCTGCCGAGTGGGCCCAGATTATCGACGGCAAGCCGATTCGCGTGAACAGTCTATGTCCTGGAAATATTGTCACACCAGTAAGTGCAGGTGCTGCATCGGGCAGTGTTCCCGTCCGCTGATGTGCAATCGACAGATGGTCCTCAAGAACTTCGCGGACGAGCCCCACCTCAAGGCAGAGTGGGAGCACCAGAATATGATGGGCCGATTGTCCACGCCCGACGAGTACAATGGAGCGATGCTCTACTTGCTGTCCGATGCTTCATCGTTCAAGACTGGCGCCTCCGAGATTGTCGATGGAGGTTACACCGCCTGGTAGATTGTAACCCTACCAATTGACGACTGATATTCTTCTCTTCGAGGCGGTCCAGGGAGATGTTGCCGCGTGGAGGGCGCGGTTGGATGGCGCGAAAAGCGCCCAGAGTGGCGGACTAGTTGCGATTGCTCGGCGATGTACTTGATATTAGCGGCGACAGTCTAGTAATCATCAAGATTGACGATGTCATCTCGGGTTCACCTCACCATGCGAGCATGAACTTCTCCATCGGATTTATACCTTGTATCGGTGCAGAGGACTCTATGTCACCTTCAAGGCTTGCAGGGAATGGAGGAAGCTGGATAGCAGTCCGGCGGAGACAGCGTACCGGTTCGCTCCATTTCATTCGCATGTCTCATCAGTCGCGCGTGAGAGATGACTGATCGGAGCGACCTCCGCGTGATTTCGCAGGCTCTTCCATGGTTGTGTTGCGAGTCATGGCAGCCAAACTATCCGACCTGCACTGTGCAGCTGGGAACTGTTCACGTTTCAGCTCGCGGTTGTCGTTCGCACGAAATGTCAGAGGAAGAAGTGCCTTTTCGTGCTGGGATGAAACTGCAGATCTCGACGTTCTTGGCTACATGCACATAAAAGTGCCGAGTCATTCGACAGCAGTTTCTCGCCCACGCTGGATACCTTCTACGCCGGGCACTTCACCGCTCCTCATCTTCAGCGCCGACCTGTGATGATGACACGAAAAACGTTTGCAGCGCTGCGGCAGATGAGGCAGCGCGTTATCCGGCAGTGCGAGAGGACTAGGTGCAAGACCACCTGATATCAGTTCACCTATCAGCAGCTCGCCCGCGCAGGCAGAAATCCGGACAGCAAGCAGCGCACACCGGAGGTGAAGAACGTGATTTTCCACCAGATTTCTCTCGAGGGTGTCTGTGGTTTTTTTTTTTTGACAGAGCAGACCTGGCCGAAGTGCGGGACGAGCTTTTTGAGGGGGCCCTGTCCGGTGGTCTAGACTCGTGATGAGCCGATCTTACGACCCTGAAAGAAGACGATCAGGGTAGAGCATGCATAGAGCAGCAGCAGCAACAACAACAAGTCACATGTGTGTTCTTGCAGCACGCGAAGAAGGACGAGATGGGGCGATCCGCTGTACTGCATTGCTCGGATATGCATGCAGGAATATATAGTGGAATCAAACAACAATGGACATGGGATGGAGCAGGGCAGGATTAGAAGAAAGGTCGTCGTCGCATTGGACTGCGCTGTCGTCATCGGCGCGCTTTCTGCAGGGAAAGGCCACAAGCGAAGCGACAGTACTAACTTGGCTTTAGTGAAGCAGCACAAGCACATCCATCCATTCACATCTCACTGCCGCAGTCGCAGTCGCGTGTCGCCTCTTCTCTCTCTCTCTCTCTCTCTATCAGCTGCTGCTGCTGCTTTCTCTGTCGGGCCCTATCTTTGTGCCTCGATCCATACATCTCATCACCTTCTCCCAACACCATTGCCCTTTTTGCCACTAGGACGGGTATTCTGCCGCACACGGCTCGAAATAGACTGTCGACACATTATTTACGTCATCCTCGCGGCCAGGACGAGAACCAGACTGACTGACTGACTGACTGACTGACTGACTGACTGACTGAACGACTGTCTCTTTCTCGCCTCCGCCGCGGTGTCCGCACTGCCTCATTCGCCATCTCGCTCGCCTTGCCTCCTTCTCGAACACTGGGTCCATGACGCTCTCCGCGATTCGTCTGTGGCGCCTGCATTAAACATCCCACCACTCTCGCTCTCTCGACACCGTGCTGCGGACCGCCGACGACAGCCGATCCACACACAGTAATAATCGCAGAGGGTGCGCGTGGGAGCTGCTCTGGTCTGGTCGTCACTTCCTCCTGGAACTCGCCCCCTTCCCGTCCATCATGACCCAGACGGCCACATCGCCTCGATATCAAGCCGCACATTCACAGCGTCCGCGTCCCGCTGCTGCTGCTCCTGCCGCCGGTGCAGACATGGCCCCCTTCCTATCGCCCCGCGTGGCCAGTCCGCCGCGACGGAATGGGCCTGGCACGCCGTCGCCCAACTACTTTGGCTTCCAGGCAGACGGAAGCTCGTATCTCAGCGACAACCACGCGAAGAGCAACTGGAGCCCCCCCTCCTCGACCGTGAGGTCCACCGCGGCTCTGTCGCCGAGTGTGGTGCCGCTGGATCAAAGCCCGGAATACGAAGCATTCCGAAAGCAATCAGAAGGCAACAAGGGCTTCACACTGGGCGGGCTGAGCGACTTCAAGACCCACGCCCCAGCGTCAAGCCCCACTCTGGCTGCCCGCCCGGCGCATCACAAATCGGCGAGCCGGCCAGCAGCCAACTCTGCGCCGCGGGACATACCGTCTACCACTGCGGTCTCCCATCGTGTCGTGCTCGACGCGTCCAGCACCGAGCTATCACGATCGCCGAAACGCATGCATAGCCCCGGCGCCCACACCGAGAGCAAGCGTCGTGCATCGCCACCGACGTTTGACAATATCCAAAGTGACATGTCCAAGGGGAAACTCGAGTCGCCCAAACCGGTGGACGGACCCGGTGTAAGGCTAACACTCCCACTGGAAAACATGACGGAATCATACAACATGTCACAAAAGGGCCGTGCGGAAACACTGCCTGCAAAGACCGTTGCAGACTCGGACGTGTTCGCCACTCCCCAGCACGTGGTCAATCTCCTCGACACGCACAACGAGGATCTTCTACTGCTGGACCTACGTGTACAGACTCAGTACGCGCATTCGCACATCAGCTCTGCGCTTAGCCTATGCATACCTACGACGTTACTGAAACGGCCGTCGTTCAACGTACAGAAGCTCACCGACACCTTCAAGGACGAAGAGCAGCGAGCAAAGTTTGAGAACTGGAGAAAAAGCAGTTACATCATCGTGTATGATGGGAGTTCCTCCTTACTCAAGGACGCGACCATTTGTCTCAACACAATCAAGAAGTTCCAGGGCGAAGGCTACGGCGGCACGTTGTACATCATCAAGGGCGGCTTCCAGGAGTTCGCTAAGCGCTTTCCAAAGTATGTCGACAGTGGCGCCTACACTGCATCTAGCGACGCGCAGGGGGTGAATGGCGATGGTCCAGAAGTTGCGCCAGTCGCTGGAGGCTGTCCTATGCCGGCGACCGATAAACCAGCGAACCCGTTCTTTGGCAACATCAGACAGAACATGGACTTGATTGGTGGCGTAGGCCAGATCGAGCTCAAACATCCATCACGGGAAACGAGCTCGGCTGAGGAGGAATACCCGGAATGGATCAAGTTTGCGGCCGAAGAGAACGACAAGGGGAAAAGGGTGGCAACCCGCTTTGAGCAGATCGAGCGTCGGGAGAAGAAACGCATGGAAGATGCACTTTCGGGCAAGGTTTCATTCGGAACACCGACGACGCAAGACTCCTTGGACTCAGTACGGATAGCGGGCCTGGAGAAGGGCAACAAGAACCGCTACAACAATATCTGGCCCTTTGAGCACTCTCGAGTGCGATTGCAAGGCGTCCCGAACCACGGCTGCGATTACTTCAATGCCAGTCACATCAAAGCAGCCTGGAGCAACAAGAGATATATTTCGACCCAAGCCCCAATCCCTGCCACCTTCAACGACTTCTGGAATGTCGTCTGGCAACAGGACGTTCGCGTGGTGGTCATGCTGACTGCCGAGAAAGAGGGCGCGCAAGTCAAGGCACACAATTACTGGGACCAAAAGCAGTACGGGCAAATACACTTGGACTTTTTGTCAGAGAAGCGCGCATCGCTGGAACCTTCGAGGATACATAAGGCGCATCAGAAGAGACCCTCCCACGTCAAGCGTCACTCGACCAAGTCGCAGAACCCAGGCGTTCCCTTGGCCCCTATCGACAGCAAAGATGACAAGAACGAGCAGCCATATGTTATTGTGCGAAAGTTCACCATCAGCCACGACCGCTTTCCGTTTGAGCCCATGCGCGAGATCACACAACTGCAGTACTCGAGCTGGCCTGACTTTGGTGCTCCCGCACATCCCGCCCATTTGCTTGGCCTGGTCGAGCAGACCAACGCTGTCGTTCGCGCCACTGGCAAAGCAGCACGATCAAGCGAGCCTGAAGACAGTGAGAGGCCGCTGCTGGTCCACTGCTCCGCTGGCTGCGGAAGAACAGGCACATTCTGTACCGTGGACAGTGTTATTGATATGATTAAGCGCCAGCGCATCAGTGACGACTCGCGACACCACACATCGATGGACGTCGACTCGCCTGGCCCCGAGAAGAAGAAGTCACGAACAGGTGACAGCCGCAGCGAGGCGAAGCAAAGTGCCAGTAATGGTGGCTTCTTTGCTCCGCAGCACCAAAAGACCAACGAAGGGCTCGAAGGCTACTGGTTATCGCGCGGTGATGTGGACTTGGTCGAGAAGACTGTCGAAGACTTCCGTCATCAACGCATCAGCATGGTACAAAGTCTGCGACAGTATGTGCTGTGCTACGAAAGCGTCATGGAATGGATCGTGGAACAACGGCAATTGAGCAAAAGCAATGACGGAGCGAGTGCGACGTAGGAAAGCGGCTATAACGGGCTGAGGGAGCAATTCACTTGAGATTTTGGAGCGAAGCCATCACAAGCACTACAGAGAACCCCTTTTCGGGGTGATGGCGTCTGGGGAGAAGATTCGCAGAGCCTAGGCATCATTGTTCAGAGTGCATAGCGAGGTTGGGTTGCCATGCAGAAGCTTCACCGAGAAATGACATTACTACAGCTTTCCAGGAAACACTCCACCCCTTCCCGCTTTTTCTTTGCTAAACCGCCCTGCCCCTGCTGCACCCTCTGCTTTCACAGCTTGCATCCCATGGTCAATCTCAAACTGCATCGCATCTTCAAAACTCTTAGCATCATACGCGGCATGATAGCACGACGCTCGATCAACGTGCATACACAACTGCGGAAACTCCAACAACTGCTTCGCAAGGTTCAGCGTCTCCTCCAACGCCCGTCCCCTGGGCACCACACGACTCACCAACCCCATCGCCAACGCCTCATGCGCATCAACCGCTCGCCCCGTCAGAATCAAATCCATCGCCCGACCCAGCCCGACGATCCGCTGCAACCGCACGGTCCCGCCGTCGATCAGCGGCACGCCCCATCGACGGCAGAAGACGCCGAAGATGGCGTCTTCTTCGACTATGCGCATGTCGCCGAGTAGTGCGAGTTCGAGACCTCCGGCGACAGCGTGGCCGGAGACGGCGCATAAGAGGGGTTTGGTAAGTTGTAAGCGTGACGGGCCCATGGGTCCTATGGTGCGGTGGATGGAGTGGAGAGGGTAGTGAGGAGGAGACGATGTGTTGGAGTCCACGGTGTGCAAGTCGAAGCCGGCGCAAAAGGTGTTGTTTGCGCCGTTAAGGATGGCGATCTTCTGAGAGGGGTCTTGTTCGTAGGTTGTGATTGCTTTGTAGAGGAGGAGAGCTGTGGCGGCATCGATGGCGTTGCGGCGGTGGGGGCGGGAGATTGTGATGAGGGTTATGCCGTTTGATGGGTAGGTAACCAGGACGGCGTCTTCTTCCACTTGACGCTTGGAGGGCATGGCGGCGAGTCTATGGCCGGTGAGAGTTGAATATGGGTGTGTTGGTCAATGTGGAGAGGAAGACTGGGAAGAGATCGACTAGGTACCAAGAGGTCCGTTCAGCCTCGGCTAGAATATTCATGGTCATATGGCGTGGAGAAGACGTATGCTATTCCGTCTACGACAAAGTTCTTGAATGTGCTCGATAGAAGGGCGAGACAAACCTCCAGAAGCAATGCGTGAGATGCATTCGACTAGCGGTAGAACCAAGCATGTACCGCTACTTTATTCACCTTCACTCTCGCCTTGGCGCATGTGTTACCACAGTTCCCCTCTCTCCCGCACCTTTCATCATCCCCTCAGAACAGACGCCCTTTTGCTCCCTTAGTTTTCTGCTTTGCCGCATAATCGTCCGCTTTGTACTGAAAGATGGAGCCATCGAAAATCATTCGGACTTCCTCCTTCCGCATCACGCCGTCGTCAGGCCAGAGCAGCAAGTACACTGCCAGCCATTCCAGGAACGTAGCGCTCGCACCCCAGAAGTCCATTGCGAACCTCTGCCCCTTGTGAAAGCGTAGCAGGTCGCTAATCGACAAACCGCCCTTGTTCCCGCGATCGTACTTGGCGAAGATGTCCTCGAACTGCTGCGGGCGGAAACGACCTTCATTGTCGTACGACATGGAGTCACTGCCGTGCTTGTCCTTGTGGATGTTGTCAATCCAGATGCGGAAGAATGGGTCTGGGATCCACGATGGCGATGTTGGGTAGGAGAGATTAGGGTGGATAATGGCCATGACCAGGAAGGCGAGCAGAGGATTCCAGCCCCAGGCGCGAGTCGCTTTGTATGTATCGCGTGGCCAGATCACGCCGTCACCGTCTTGGTCGAAGTAGGCGCAGTGCTGCTGCATTGCTGTTTGATGCTCATGGGCTTGGGCCCAGCCATCGGTGCCATTCGGGGATTCCTTGGAAGGCACAATGTTCGCACGGGCTGTGCCTGGATGCTGGAGAACATCGTTCGCACCGGCGTGATAGGGCTGGCGCTCGTATGTGACTGGCACGGCTGGCAAAGATGAGATGAGTGTTTGATTAGACGACGCAAGTCGCTTCGCACTGGGAATGGCGCGGGAGTCCCCGTTCGATCTGTCTGGAAGGAAGTCCTTCACATTCGCCACGATGTCCTCGATGTGTGCCATCTTTGGTTGGTATTGAATTCGATGTCGAAGCAGAACATAACGTTGTCATGTGTTTTGAGGCAGGCGCGATTGGTTGAGGTGTTGATCACATAATTACATCATTCTCGTCTGCATGTGAAAATTGCCTCCACATTTCACAATTCGTCTCCGAAGGCTGTTCGCATTTGCCTCAAGTGGCCGACAGCCGAGATGGCTCAAGACGCCGCAGTACTGTCTATTGAGCAGCTGGGACCATGTGTCGATTGAGAACGAGCAGAGGTGGGAAAGCCGACCGCCAAGGAGAATATGCGGATGACGGGTTGGCGGAACTCATGGCCTCATGGCATCTATTCTCTCGACAACAAGTCCAGCCCAGTCTCTCCTGGCTCACGGCTGCCTCCAGTTGGTCTTGTATACTCTATGCATGTCCTCCTCGCCTTTACGACACAGCATCCCACCCAATTTCAACCCTGCCCTCCACACAACCCCAAAACTCCTCTATAATCTCCGTATGTCCCTCTCCACCCCGCACAGCCATGTATCTCCTCTGCTCCACAGCAGGTTCCCAATCTCCTTTCTGTGCGCCCACCATCCTCCCACCCGCCTCCTCAAGAATCACCCAGCCTGCACAAACGTCCCATGCCCAACATCCCGACTCCCAATACACATCCAGACTACCACTCGCCACACCACAGAGATTTAATTCTGCAGATCCCAAGCTTCGAATGCCGTGCACCATCGCTCCGCCCAACTCCTTACTAGCGCACAGCTTTCGAAACGTATTTACTTTAAGATCGTAATCGGAGCCATCTCTGTCGCTGCCCCATTCGACCGCGACGAGACAGTGGGACAAGTCCTGGAAAGGTTCTGGGTCGCGAAGAGGAAGCTTGACATGGTCGTGCTGGGCGTCAGTGAGATAGGAGCCTTTGCCTTTAATTCCCGTGTAGAGAGTCTTGGTGAATGGGTTGTAGATGACACCGACTACGGGTTTCTTGTTGATTGCGAGACCGAGAGAGACTGCAACGTATGGATGGCCGTGGAAGAAATTTGTGGTTCCGTCGATTGGATCCTGTGGAGCAAAGTCAGAACTCATTACTGAGAAAAGGTAAAAGGCTAGCTTGCAAGTTCATACCACGATGAAAGTCGGTTTGTCGCTCAATCGGTCACCTGGCTTGTATGTCTCTTCACCCATAAATCTGGCAAAAAATAATGTTGTTGAGCAAAAGACACGAGACGGTGAGACGCGCCAGGGCGTGACCTACTCAAAATCGGGATACTTGCCACTCAGCTCTGTAGACACCATCTTCTCCACAGCTTGATCAGTCTCAGTGACCAGATCCGCACTATTCTTCTTCGTGCCGTGGCCAGCAACAGCTGGTTTGGCGGCGGTGATCATCTTTCCCGCTTCGTAGGCAATCGTCACCAGAAAGTCATGGACTTCCTGCAAATCAACTGCACTCATCTTGGCAAATGTCAATTGCTCTGTGGCAGTGAGCTGTGTCTGTGTCTTGACGCTGTGACTGAAGTCGAGAGAGAGCTGCAGTGAGGGTGAAGCTAAAGACATGGACCCACAGAACCTTGTTCTGTAGCGAGCCGAGAACCACGTGCTGGATTTGAACAGATGCTTCCCGCAGAAACACTGTCGGACATACTTTGTGGCCAATAGTAATGCCAAAGAGCAGCGAATGCTGCGACGTGTAATGGGAAGCCTCCCGAACTATGCTCTCAAATGGTTTCCTATGTGCCTTGATTCCGTGCAATACTTGTAGCTCGTGTGCTATCTAAAGCCTCGGATATAGTGTTGGCAAGATTCGCCGTAGGCAGAACCCATCGAGATGCTGATTTAGCATCTGCTTGAACATGACAGCGGCCGCCAACAACCAGCTCTAGAGCACAAGTGTGTACTTCTCTCCAGAAGCGAAGTTTTGAGTCCCGGGGTATCGCGAGTACATTGATGCAGATGCGCCTCCCTAAATCATCTCATCATAAAAGTCGTTTGCGCTTCCTGTCATCAGGCGCGCCTTCATCCTCGCCTTCACGTTCCGCAGTGTCTGCGGGATTCAGCAGCGAATGCACGTTTGACGCCATGCTACTCCTGCGGCTTCCATCCGTAAGACCTTTGAAGGGGAATCGAGCGCCAGGCAATTGCCAGCCAGCATCGTTGGAATTGGCGTAGCTGGGAGGCGCGAAGTTATGGGTGAAACTTGGAGGGCCTGACTCCTGCGGTCCAGGCGAATGAGAAGTTGAGCCTGGATGCGAGACGCGCGGAAGCTCATATTGCGCCAGAGTATCGCGGATCTGCTGATCTCCGGTGTTCACAGGTGCGCGTGGTGAAGACGGCCACGCGCCAGACGACTGACCAGATTGGTAAGGGGATGTGCCTTGGCCGTAGCTACCGCTTGGTGGAGGTTGGCCACCTTCCCAGCCTTGAAGACGGATGTCTGCTGAAGTATGCCTTCGAGGCAGGTTCGAAGGTGGCGATGTCATTGTGGCCAGGGGATGCTGCTGCTGCGGCGGTTGAGGTTGTTGTGGCGGTGGTGGTGGCAGGCCCGGGTTCGGGGCACCAGCGTATGGAGGTCTGTTTGAGTTTGGAGAGTACGCTCCGTTGTGACCGGTGCCAATCGAGCCATACCGGCGCGGTGAGACTTGCAAGTATTGGGGCACCGGCGCGCGCACACCCAGCGGTCTCGGCGGCCCTTGCGATAATGGACCTTGCAGCGACGGCCTGCGCGAGTCATCGAATGGTCTCTGACGCGGCGACATTGGCATGGCCGGCTCCATTGGCGTGTGGTGATTGCTTGGTTGGAAGAAAGATTGCCGGTGTGCGAAGAGTGGCTCTTGTTGCGGCTGAGGCTCGTCCAGAGTCCGGAGTGCGTCCATGTGGTGTCTAATATCGTTGCGCATAGCGTACACATCTCGGTGAACAGGGTTGTCGGGATCAGGCACCACCGTGAGGAGATGAGAGGATATGTCGTTGCTCCATTGGTGGCATTTGAGTAGACCGTCGAGCACTGTGTGATACTTGGAGTTCACATTGGAATAAGCTTCCTCGGACCTCGCTAATCGTGCATGCATATCTTGAATGTTCCATTCCAGCATGTTCAGTCGAGCTTCCACAGGATCGGGCATGGGTTCCATTGGCGTGCCAGGAGGTTGAGGCGTGGGTAGTTTAGGTGCAGTCGCAAAGGAGTCACGGTGTATCAGCGCATGCCTCGAAGCCCTGCGCTTGATCTCGCGCAGACCGACTAGGTCTCCACGTTTGAAGTTACCTTGTCCGTGTTTGAACTCCCACAATGGCGAATCCGGCGAACCTGTGTGGAAAATATCGCTCACTGTGTACGCGTGAGCCGAGGCCACTGCCATGGGAAGTTTAAGAGCTTACCTTTGTGGAAACCATACATGTTCAATTGCCGGACGAAAGATGATATGTTGGTGTGCTTGAAGTATTGCCTGTCCCACGGTTAGATGATTCTGTCGCGAATGCACTGCCCACTCACGCTAAGACTTTCGAGAACTCCGAAGACGGGGACATCACGAAGCTCTCATTCGTGCTCGACCACGAGATGAGGTGTTGAATATTCTGATCTTCGAGCATGCTACAAAGAGATGTCAGCGTCGCAGCTGAAGTACTCAAAGCTCGAGACGACACACTTGTAGAGTTTGTGGATGAAGGCGGTCTGCACAACTTTGGGCTGCTGTGCTGCAGCGGCAGCTCCAGTGGGCTGCGAGCTGCTTCCGTTCGCATCATCGTGGTCCTGTTGCTGGTCTCGCGATTTATCTCCATTCGGACTCGCGCTAGGAGGGCCCATGGGTGCGCTCTGGACGTCCATAGGGTCTCCCCTGGATGGCAGTGATGCAGATGGCAGGATAGGTATGCTCTTGGGTATGTTTGTGTGATACGTGCTGGGCTGGCTCTGGAAGGGATCTCTTCTCAATGGCTGCTGTATGGATGCCATGGGTCGTGCGCTGCAGGAGACGCGCCAGCATACAGATCAAATGAGCATTTGCCAGCACCCGCACAGGCTGAAAATGAGCGTACTACGTGTGCACGTCTCGTTGAGGTCCGGCTCCGCCGCACTGCTACTATTCCCTGGTCTTTTTTTGTGCTCATCCGCGCCGAGCGTATGATGATGCACTCAAGCAGCCTTCATCACGACGAGAACCAGCTTGCGAAGTATGTAATCCACTGATGCGTCGCCACACGTCTTTGGCTGCTTCCAGCGATGCAATGCACATTCACCGAAGGCGCGTCCTTCAATTCGCCGTCGCGCCTGCCAGGCCCTGCCGTGCGAGCTTGCGGGGCTTCTTCGAGTCCGGTCGAGTCGCGGAGGGGTGTGGAGATGGCGTAGGTGGTCGTGGTATAAAGATGCTGCACAAAGCTCGCAATCGTTGCCTGGAAAGAATGGAATAGAAGGCGCGCCTCGCGCACGCGAAGTATAGAGATAGTCGGATGCAAGACGGAGTGGAGATCGGTGGAAGAGCTACCGGAAGAGAAGCAAGAAAGAGCAGACCCTTGTCGAGAGATCCCGCGCGTCCCCAAAGTTAGACTAGAATACTACTCGAAAGTAGACTGTTATTATACCACACGTCCCTCATCCCTCCAGAGAACTCACAAAAGTGCCATCACAGATGCCCAATGACAGCGGCCATGTTGCGCGCTCCGAGCCGAGCGACAGTGCGAACTCACTGATGTGCTGTGCATAGAATAATCATAATTAATACTGGAGACCGCCCACCGCCTGCGAGTCATAATTCGTCCGCACGCGAAGCCGTGCAA
Organism: Septoria petroselini; assembly: GCA_022559915.2. Classification (NCBI taxonomy): domain Eukaryota; kingdom Fungi; phylum Ascomycota; class Dothideomycetes; order Mycosphaerellales; family Mycosphaerellaceae; genus Septoria; species Septoria petroselini. The sequence goes on from JAFJTQ020000067.1 coordinate 73,608, forward strand.
TCTCCTTGTCTGTGCGCTGCGCAGAGAGCCCGCTCCTTGATCCACGGCGCCGGGTCCATAGAGTGGTTGTCTGCACAACCGCACCTCGCAGCACGTCTGCCGGCGTGTTCTCACGTTGCGTGTCTCATGTAGAAGCCTATACGGCTTGCGGAGCTAGACTTCCACGCAAGGCAGCGGCCAATATCATCGAATGTCCTGGCCTGGCCTGCTTGCACCGTCTAGAGAAACGACATCTCCGCGTCCAAGTCTCGGACCACTGTTGTCCTCACTACTAATGGCAAGCCCCTCTACGGATTCCGGCACTGCCGACTCTTCCAGCACGACGATGCCCATGACCAGCATCCGGAGCCTCATCCAGTCTGTCGGCAACGATGAGCGGCGCTCTTGGTACGGACCATGCTTCCACGCTGCAACGTGAAACACTCTAGCTCACCGCATTTGTGCAGGTTCCAGGAGCTTGTGAATGCGCTTTCTCTACAAGACCGCCTGGAGCTCTCGGCTCTGATATCGAAAAGGAACGACCCATTGGACGGTTTACCCACAGAAATAGTCGCTCACATTTTCCATTTCTTGCCGTTGTTCGATGCATGGAGACTACAGCAGGTCTGCAGATCTTGGCTGAGTGTGCTATCCTCTGCCGGCCTACAACGAGATCTTCTCGCACGATGGGAAACGCATGCCGCAGTAGACACTGCTCGTCCGCGAGAGCAATCCTCACAGCAGTCCATTGCTGACAAGCTGCGGCATGTGCAAGCTTGGCGACTGGGACTGCCACTCTCGGAGGCAGAGATGCCCAAGAGCTTTGCGAGCCACGAAGGATGGCATGAGCGTGGAGCACGAAACACACAAGCTCAGCGCACACTGGCTCTCCATGGCAGTCGAATCGCCTTTCTGGACAGTGATTCGCGACTCGGTGATGCCGTTGTAGTGCGCGATTTGACGCAGAATGAAGCCGACCAGCGTCTGCAAGCTAGTGCCCGAGACAAGATCATGGGAATTGTGCTGACGGACAGGTGTGTGGCCTGGATTTCGTTCAGCGCAAGGCTGTATGTTCAGCCTCTGCCCGTGGCGACAGGTCAGATGAAGACTATGCATTTACCGTCCGCCTCTGTGACCGCTTTCCACGCAGATGAAAGCCTCGTTGGCCTTGTCGTTGCACGAGGACACGGAGACACATCGTTGCTGCTGCTCCACAGCCACGTCACAGGCAAGCTGATACATCATACCATCGAGCACCCGAGGCCAAGCTCAATCGAGCAAGAACATCCGCTGATGAGGTCCCCCTCTGAGAACTCACCTTCTCCGTTCGAGCACAATGAGGCAGACGTATATGACCCTGTCTGGAGTGCGCCATCATCGATGCTTCTTAGCGAGCGCAAAGGTGCGATTGACCTCTTCTACGAGACAACCACCCGTCGTCGGCGCGGTGGACGTATCCTGATTTCCATTTGGCTCAAGCACCGGCGGTATCTTGTGAAGTCCGGAACATTCGAAGAGCACAAATCTGAAAGCACGGTTCGAGTCCCAGCACTACTGAATCATATGCACGGGGTTTGCTCAATCTATAGGGTCGACGCTGCTGTAGCACGACCAAGCTCGACTGGCATACGTGATCAATGGTGCTTTGGCACTTATGTCGGGGAAGCAGGTGAAGAGACCACGGAGTGCTTTGCACCAGTTTTTGATGCCGGCACGGAGACGCTACACGTGCGCCAATTCAACTTGCCCAGAGATTGGCCGGGTGGCAGCCTGGAAAGAATGTCACTATGGAAGGACACTTTACACCTGCATCATCGTTCGGTTGGGCAAATCTTGACCACGCTCACGGCGGAGGAAGACTTTTCTTCCCCGAAAACGCAACCCCAGTGAGCAGGATCAATATTACAGGCATAGCCATTGATTCTTGCTAACAGTCTTTGCAGATATCTATGAAGGAACCACCGCATTCTGTTCAAAGTTGCCTTCTTTACCATCATGGACTTCGTACTCAACGACTCCTTCATGATCGCAGCCGCCATGCCAGACGACAGCGCCCCGTTCGGCTTGATCAAAATCTGGTGTTTCGAGGCGGACTTGGCGTGGAAGATGGACACGACAACCGAGCACAAGAACAAAAGCCTGAACGACATGTGCGGCTATGCTAACAAAAATTTGACTGAAGACTATTCTTCTGAGTAGTGCAGCTGTTACTGTGGCTGTCCATTCACCATGCATCGGACAGAGAATGCATCTGCCGAGCTCCTCCGAGCTCCAGGATGTAGGAGTCCTGTACAATTGTTTGGGCCAGTCTAGGCACGCAAAGCGACAGGGTAACACATGAAACCTCACCGTGACTCTATCATGTATACGAACCGGCGCGAAACACCGCCACTTGGCACGTTTCGCAGGTATACACTTTTACGGGCCCGAAGCTTCAATCAAAACGAGATGCTTTACTTTTTTTTTGGTATCGCGGTCGTATATCTCCTAATAAATGGCAACAGTCCATCCAGCAGACTTAACCCCCCAAGTCGAATCCGTACAGCCGTTACACAAGTCGTAGCATAATGGTACATTGCCCTGAGTTGACCAAAACACTCAAGACAAGCTCATGCTTCAATCCCAAAACGAAGCTAGAGCTTGCGCTCTCCTCTATTCTGACAAATCCTTGCTTTCTCAGCCCGCAAGGTGGCTCGTTGATAATAATAATACAGCAATACTGACAACACAGACAGGACACGTCCTGCGCTTTAATAGGCGTCTAGCATGTCGTCAAGTTCGGAAAGTTCAATGTCCTCCGGGCTTTGTAGGCTATCCCAACCAAGGGCAGCCTCGGGCAGTGTGATGTGGTGCTCTTTGCCACTGAGGTTCAGCCGCAGGTGCTCATCGTGGCCTCCCATGGGATGGTCGTCCTGGGCACCGAGTACCGGGCTGCTCAAGTCCATTGAGTGTTGGGATGGCACTGATGCGCCAAAGAGCTCCATGGCGAATGCGGAGTTCTTCATGGCTGCGCTCTCCTCCGTCTCATTCTCCTCTACAGACATGGCGACAGCACCAATGTCCTCGGCCCCGGGCGAACCGTCTTTGGAATCCACAATGGTATCTTGTTGACTGTGTTGGCTGTTCCGTCTTTTTTGTGCTTCTTCATACAAAGCGCTGGCAGTTTGTTTGAAGTCTCGCTCTTCAGTCTCCAGAGGCGGACTGGCGTTGCGTCGAGTATGTGCGAAGCTTGCGCGCTCACGCGACATCGAGCTTCGTGCCGAGTATGATCCGCCGGGTGCTCGCGGATCCGCTCCAGTATCCTCATCGAGCTCGGGCGAGGAAAGATCAACTTCGGGCGACAGAGATTGCCGCTCTCTGGTAAAGCGGTCGTCCATGTCTGCCGCAGATGCAGATGATAACGATGGTGAGATTGTGCGAACAGCTTTGGGCATAGGCTCCACCGTGTCCGGAATGGGTTGATGTCGAGTGGTCGTGAGATAAAAATACAGACGTCGAGGATGCACTGGCGAGAGATCCTTTGCCAGTGGACACGGGCTGACCGTAGGCCAGGTTCGGTGCAGGTAGGCAGTGAGTCGAGACGATATCAACGCCGAAGGATTGGCAGACCTGTAAATTCTGTTAGCACGACTCTTACGATCAAACACCGGGAGAGCAGGTCATACTTTTCAACGCAGTGCAGTTTAGTCGCGAGTACAGCGGCCAACTCTTTGACAAGATGCGGCCGGTTCCCAGTCTTCTCAATCTGTTGTATTGTCCCGACCACGATATCATCGTTGATCCCCTCGGTGTCGATCTTACTGCTGCCCTCTGCAAGAGGCGAAGGCGGTGGGGATAGTTCGGTGGCGCGCCGACGCGGCTCCTCTTTGAATCGTATCGTCGTGGTTCGTGGCGGGCTCATGAGGCCTGGAGGTGACGACGAGCCATGCGATCGTTTCGACTTCTTTATCGGGTGCGCATTGTCGTTGACTAACGTGTCGGGGGCTCGTTTCGCAGAAACAATGCCCAGGTCGCCCAGGTTCAGACTCTTGCGTCGCGTCTGCATCGTTGGACGTGGCGCGACGGCGGTAATGTAGTGATGCGACACCGTGCAAGAATGTTTGCGAAGGGGTGTGCGACTGGTGCGTCGAGCTGTCGTTGCAAAAATCCCGAGCTGCGGCACACGTTCTCACAGAAGTAATGCGACAGACGTGCGATTGGCCGGGGCGCGTGGGAGGCAGCCTTGGGTTGCAGCTCTAGCCTCTGCACGCGAGTTCGGAATCGAGGGACCAGAAAGAGGCCGCCGAGTCAGAAAGTGGCCGGTTGGTGTTGAGGAAGGAGGCGGATGTGCGATGCTGTGGTGGTGATGCTTCCGGTGTTGCTACACGCGGGCAGTAGTAGTAGTGTTTGTTGGTGGAGAATGCTGGTCAAACAAGTCGTCGTCTCTAGCAACTGTCTCCTGAATGGAGAGGGCAGACCCAGGATGTCAGAGTCCGCCACGCCCAACGTGGAAAGCTCAAAAAAGATTCGCTCGAGGCAGCAGGCGAGGCAGCTACGATCGTCGATCACCAGGCAGCTGTCGGGCGCACAAGGAGACCAGGCTGTGATGTTAAAGTGCGTGATCTCGACCGGGCGCGTTGTTGTTGCTGTTGTTGTCGTTTGTTGTCGTTGTTATCGTTGTCGCCGTGGTTGTCCGAACGATGCAGAAGAGACAATTCGTGATGCAACATGGAAGCCTAACGACGTCGAGCCGCCGCTAAAATCCAGCAAGGGCTCTCAAAGACGGTCGGCTGTTTATTACAGACCTCTACTGCTGTGCTGTTTGCCTACAACGGACTCGACTCAGAGGACGCTGCTGCACAAGCGCTGCACTGCTCGGAGGCGGATTCGCATTACCCTGCGTGCCACGCCACGCTCTCTGTTTGTGCGGGCTATTCCATCGCACAACAACAAACGCGACGACTGCATGCCACGACGATGCAGAAAACCGCATACTCGGTGCGCTGCCCAATGGGAGTGCCAGACCCACGAGGTTCGCAGAGCCGGTCTCCATAGAGCGAATCGGAACCGTGGTGGCGTGAGACAAGGTTTCGAGGCCTTGTTTCGCCTTTTCCCAGGACGTCATGCCCTTGCCTCCCGGCTGTTGCACTTGCGCAGGCACTGAGAGATAATGCGTGACAACCACATCTCATGCGCAGGCCAGACTGCAGGTCAATCAGAGCACATAGTATTGCTCACATGGAGTGAGTGCGCAATCTACGGCTTCGCGCAATAGGCTGCATCTGTCTCACTGGAGCTGGAGCTATGAAATGGACGCTACTGCGAAGACAGCTCGACAGCTCGACGGCTCGATACGGAGGCTGCACGCGCGAGGTGTATGATCGAGATGCGGCGAACGATCCTCAGGCACAGGACAGAGCTGTCTCTAGGTTCAGCTCCGCTAGCATGTCGGATGTCAGCCGTTTCTTATTTCGTCCAGCTCGTGTGGGTCTACAGTATCGTCGACATGCTACATCGGTCTCGAGCAATTCAGCTGCCGTCGGTTGGTAGTCAAGTACACATAGGCTGTAAACTGCAGGCTACTCTCGTTGGTTCCAGGTCGACGTGAACATCCGCGTGTGAGTCGAGATCCTGAGTAGATTATCACAACTCCTTGGAAGGCGGATCGACAGCGTCGTCATCTGCTTGCACCACTGCTTGCTTGGGCTCGAGTGTTTCTGAAATTGACATTACATAGCCATCACAACCTCGCTCTTTGCAGACGTCGAACGAGGTGTGTTAGCGTATGTATCTTTCGGCAGAGAGTTTAGTTGTGTGCGGCTGTTAGACATTCGGCTTTCTGAGCATCTAGGATGTGTAAGTAACAGCAGGATTCTTCTAGGCTAATGTTTCGCGCGTGAATTCTCGAGCAGAGCCTCAAGATATGTACAGTCCGACGGCTGTGTTTCCTGCTCATATCGCAGTAGTGTGGCAAGCTTTGGTGTACAAGCTGGAACAGTGCGGCTGAAGATTGCAAATCGCAACTGTTCAGACCACTGGGAAGCCCACTATGTGAGCATTGGAAGTTCTATAGAGACTACAGTTCCGACGTCAGCTGGCAGTTGGAAGGCAAAGCACAAATGCTGCATCTCTACCTCCTCAGAATAGCACTTGGTTTGTGCACGCACCCGAGTGCGTCGGGTGGTTTGAGAGGCCGATGCCTGTTCAGGCCTGTGATTTAACTGTCCAATGTCGTCCAGTACAACGCTCAATATGCCATCTAAGTGGACAATAGTGTACTTCACGTCACTTTAGTCCGGCCGCCGAAGTCGAAATCTTGGATTTCGGAGGACTCAGGGATAGATGCTGTTGGACACAGTGGACGATCTCCTGCCAGAGCCGCTCTGGCAGCATCATGCTGTGGACTAGGCTCCGAAAGTTGCGTGGATCCGGAGTGAAAAGTTGTGGCTGACTTCATTCTCGCCGGCCCGATTCTCTTCAAGAAATCCAACGTTGAGCGGGAAGCTGAGAACACCTCCGCCCGCATCTCTTCAGCTCACCACACTCTCTCCCACAACTCATCTTGGACACTGCCTCTCTGCCGTCGACACTGCACCCTCGAGACGTTGACAATGGTGGCCTCACGACTTATCCGACCTGCGGCGCACCTCCTCCGAAGCTCACCAGCTGCCTTCCCGCGAGCGACAATTCAGAGAGCTGCGGCACCAGCAGTAGCGAGAGCTTTCTCCTCGAGGCAACCATGCCAGGCGCCGAAGGAGATGACTGTGCGAGAGGCACTCAACGAGGCACTGGTGGAGGAGCTGTCCGCCAACGAGAAGGTGTTTGTGCTGGGTGAGGAAGTCGCACAGTACAATGGAGCGTAAGTCTTATCTGAAGGAGAAAGCGGAGGCCATGGATCATTTGGGTGTTTTCTCAGGAGTGAGGCGCGTACCAAAGGAGTGCGCTCCCAATTCTGTTGAGATTGCAGACATGCGGCTACTGCAGCCCGGCAGGACCTCTTATCAAGAGTGCCCATGTCTGTCCTCATCGAAGGGGAAGTACTGGCGTGGCGATGCAGTCTGCGACCATCCGCAGACGGAAGACGGACAAGGCAGAAATCAAGAAGCTGATTAACTGGCAGTTACAAGGTCACGAAAGGGCTACTGGACAAATTTGGCGACAAGAGAGTTATTGACTCCCCGATCACCGAATCAGGCTTCTGTGGGCTGACTGTCGGTGCTGCGCTTGCTGGATTGCACCCAGTCTGCGAGTTCATGACTTTCAACTTTGCCATGCAGGCCATTGACCAGATCATCAACTCCGCCGCAAAGACCCACTACATGTCTGGCGGAATCCAGCCCTGCAACATCACATTCCGTGGACCCAACGGTTTCGCCAAGGGTGTCGCTGCGCAGCACTCTCAGGACTACTCAGCCTGGTACGGCTCGATTCCTGGCCTCAAGGTTGTGGCCCCATACTCCGCCGAGGACGCAAAGGGACTGCTCAAGGCTGCTATCCGCGACCCGAACCCTGTCTGTGTGCTTGAGAACGAGCTGCTGTACGGCGAATCCTTCACAGTCAGCGACGAGGTTCAGAAGGATGACTTTGTGATTGAGGTGAGCGTCAGCGGTATATCGTAGGGGGTTTCAGTGTTGCCAACAGCTGCTAACATTGACCGCAGATCGGCAAAGCCAAGATTGAGCGTCCAGGAAAAGACGTCACCATCGTGACGCTTTCCCACTGCGTCGGCATGGCTCTCAAGGCTGCCGAGGACCTCAAGAGCAAGCACGGTATTGAGGCAGAAGTCATCAACCTCCGCAGCGTCAAGCCTCTCGATCTCGATGCTATCATCAAATCGGTGAAGAAGACCGGACACATGATTGCACTGGAGTCCGGATTCCCCAGCTTCGGCGTTGGCGCTGAGCTGATTGCCCTGACCGCCGAGTACGGATTCGACTATCTCGAGGCGCCCCCGGTCCGCATCACTGGCGCTGAAGTGCCAACCCCTTACGCCGAAGGATTGGAGAAGTTGAGCTTCCCAACACCTGAGTTGGTGTCACAGTACGCAGCCAAGCTGCTTCGGGTTTGAGGAAACAAGCAACCAGTAGAGTGGCAAAGGGTGGCGTTGCATGTCGGACGCGTCTAGCAGGAGCTTTGCGACACTATCGTGACGCCTGCTCGCCGCGTAGACACCGGGTACTGTATTTTATACTGTGTCTTCTGATTGATCATAGCGACGGCGAGTATGGAATGATATTGACTGTGCTCAAAGTTTCCTGTGCCGGTGCCAGATCCTGGTCGTCTCTCTTCCGTGATCTTCAGCACGGAGTCCTGGCCAACAGTCTCGGAAATGCGTCCCCTCTCCGCTGATTGTGAATGGCGGTGGACACAATTCCGTGTCATGCCATGAAGCGTCCAGATTGATACCAAACACCACTTCATATGTTCGGAGCGCTGAACCAGGAGGTGTTAATGCCAAAAAGGCACGAGTACAGCAACTGTCTAACAATAAATACGGCTGCACGCCATTCTGCAGACATGTGGCTGCCACGCGCGGGCACCTCGTGCGGTAGCGAGCGAGCCCAGACCCTCGAGAAGCTCCTGCTTGAAACTTGTTCTTGCGGCGCATGTTGTGACTCTCAGACAGTGTTGTCCTTCGCTAGAGACCTTGTTGCCACGTGCGGTTCAGGCTCGGAAGCTCCTACGTGCGGTGTCACGACACGGATTGCGTGCATGTACATTCGGTTCGAGGGCGTTCTTGGAGGCGTCTCAACCGAAGGTGAGTCCACTTGCTACGGCAGTACATGTCGTGGTGAGCATACGGGCGTGCGAGACAGAACCTCGTGCTTCAAGTACGCCGCCCTGTCACAAACGCACTTCCATTATCGTGCGAATTATTGAGACCACAGTTGCGAAGTAACGACATGTGGAGAGGTGAGTTGAGCGATTCGGTGGCTGCGTTTGCTGTGATCGTCACGAGGGCTTTCCGCACCCCACAATCGCAGAGTGATCTACTCCTGCTCATCAACTTCTTCGATACGGACATCTTCGGTGAAGTGAAGACCACGACGTCAGCCACTCCACCGGCGCTTAAGCCGACCCTACCCAACGATCTGCCATCTGCCAATGTCCACGCGAGCGGGAGCTCAATAGCCTCAAGCAGAAGTCTCACGTCGCACGCCGCCTTATCGAGCCGTTGCACAGACAAGGATGAGGAAGAAAGGTGGCGGCCACGCGATGCATTCGATCAACCAACGTCCTCTTCTACAGCGCTGTCGTGCCGACGATACTCGTCGCTCTGGCGTGACAGCTACCGTTCGCCTTGACTCACTGGCATGAGGACGCTCCGTGCTTCTTCGCGGCATATCAAGACATTCCCGCTGTTCGAGAATGCGCTTCCCACCGGCGCGACCGGAAAGACTCGGTCCAACTTGACTGAGGTTTGCTAAATGGTACAGCTTAACCGAAGCGTCATATTCCACTTCTGCAGTACCCTTCGGACGCTCTATCTGACATGCGTGCGCCGCCTCTCGTGGCCGCCTCTCGACTACCTCGGCGCAGAACATACCCTGTGATTTGTTACATCTGGAGGCGGTCGCTTTGCCCGCTGCACAACTGGCCAATGCGGTGAGGGCTTAGTTCTATCTGTCGTCTCCCTTGTCTCTGCACCGCGCCGTTGGCGCAGCTGCCGGAAATGGCGTTGTCCTATTCACTAATTTCGCACTTATCATGTGGCGGACCGCCGGTATTGTAATTCAGGATTGGTCTCAGCCTGTCACGGCCTTGATCGTGGAGCACCGAAAGTACCGACCGTTTCGCTAATGCGAAGCTTCTGCTTGTGGAATCTGGGCCAGATGACGATCGTAAAGGCATGGCTAACGGGAAGCGAACGAAAAGTTCATATAATGGAGCAGACTGAAGCGGCAAAAAGTTATATGACCAAGGATTCCCAGTCTATCAGACCAGCGATTACAGCTAAGGAAGTCGCGACATCCTTTCACTCTGAGCTAGACCGACTATTGCCGCATTCTGGTCGGAAACAGGCTCTCAAAAGAGACATATGCTACGATCAGACTATGCCAGCAAGAGTCTTGAAACCACGACCAAACCAGAGAGAGACGCCAGCCTCGCTCTTGCCAGCAGTCACGTCCTGCAGAACTACCCAACTCGCAAGCGCCACTGGATCACTACTCCTCACGCTGCCTGGTGAGCTGCGGACTGCGATTTACGTTGCGACGCTGGGGCACAGCCAAGGGCTTGCTATCTTGACCGCTTGTCGACAAATCTACATGGAGACTCTACCTATACTTTACCAACGACCGGTCCATTTCGCTTCACAGAGGAAGCTTTTCTCCTGGCTTCAGGAAGGTAGGGGACAGGACTTCAGACGAGTACGGAGCCTCACCCTACGTCTGACAGACGTGGATCTTGCACCGCTTTTCGATGCATCGCCAAATCGCCGGGGCAACAATGTCTCGGCCTGGGATCTCTACCAGCGCGAGCTAGAACGTCTCGATGAGATGCTATGTTCACTTCCCGGGCTGGAGCACTTGGCAATTTTATTACCGGACAAACATAAATCCACTTTCGTCAGGAGCATGTACATTTGCTTCTTAGGACGGATTGTCGTACGCTGTCCTAGACTCAACCAGCTTACGCTACACGATAACGACAGCGTGCTGCAAAGTGTCCCCGAGCTCAGCAAATTGAAGAAAGTGGTATTAGCAGGGTCGCCTTCGTTTCCACGCTCTGTACAATCTTACTCGAAACCGGAACCGCGATTGAGAACGAAAAAAGAGGGTATGATGGTCAAAATGGAAATTGCTGATGAGCGTTGACGTGAATTGTTGAGAATAAGATATACAAGGTCCGCCATTCCATGTGCGAAGATACCGGGTAATGATGGCTGTTGGCCGGAATCTACTTGGATTAGTGACGGAAGCCTTCCCACATTGGCCAGTATACATGAAGTATCATTATGCCAAGCACGACAGACTATGTATATGAAAGTACTGTTATTTCGTTGGCGTACAGCAATTTCCAGCCTCCACTTTACCATCTGCTCCTAGCTTGCACTCGCTCGGTGGCATATCCAGCTCATTGAACTCCTTCGCCGCCTGATCGCAAAATTGGGCCATCGTAGTATCTTTACTCGAGAGGCCTTCTGGATTGTGTGTAGTCCACCGGATATGCGTTTTGTTGTAGACATTACTCCATTCAGGGTGATGCTTCTGCTTCTTGCATTCTTCTGCTACTTGGTCCATGAATGCCTGCCAGGCTTATCAGCTCCTGTCTGCCACAATACGATGTTCTGGACTCATTACCCATGTCGTCTTGAATGTCTTGAACTTGAATCCCCTCTCCAGCCCTTTGCCTTCATTGCACAGCTGCCATTTGCCATGCGTGACCAGCTCCGTCGCCTGCTCTGCGATGGACTTCGGGTCATCCCCAGCGGAGACCGATATGTCTTCCGAATTGACCATCGCCCACTGTGTCGAGGAGAACGACTTCTTGGATCCTAGTGGCAATATTCCGCATCGAAGTACGTTCCTGAGAGCCTTGTAGGGAGCTGATCTGAGGCACGACATCTTGCATGGGGCTAGGATCAGGTTTTGCATCTCTCCCGATTGTTGTTCTTGTGTCTGACCAAAGTGACGGAACCGCGAACCACAATTAGAATCGCATCCTGGACATTTCCGTCTTGCCCACGTCCAGCATCACCTGTCACGAAGAGTTGTACTCAATCAAGATCGCATTCACAACGAAGAAGGTAGTAGGAGTGAATAGAAGGCTTCCCCACATGACGAGTTTCCTCACGTGACGAGGAATTTGAGCGATTTTCCTTCCACTTCCAACACGCGTAGTTTGACAACCATGGACTCTATCAACGCAGCGATTGATGAACTGAATCAGCAGAGTCATCCTAATATCTCTGCTGTTGCCAGATTACATAATGTGCACCCAGAGACACTGCGGAGGAGGTGGAAATCCCTGCAAGGCAGCAAAGCTGATTAGTATCAAAACAATCAACTCTTGAACCCAACCTAGGAGTCTACACTTGTCAAACACATTAACAAGCTCACTGCTAGGGGTATCCCTCCTACCCCTGCAATGGTCCATACCTTTGCTGCCACTATTGTTGGCAGAGAGCCTGGAAAGAACTGGGTGGGTAAATTCCTTGGCAGGCATACAAAAGAGCTGGAATCACGCTATTTACAACCCCTGGACAAAGAGAGGAGGAAGGCTGATAGCTACGCCTTAATTGAGTCATTCTACAACACCCTGAGCCAGAAGATTGATGAGTACTCAATTACACCCTCCAATATATACAATATGGATAAGAAGGGAGCCATGATTGGCTTCATGTAGAAGACAAAGCGAATATTTACGAAGGGCTCAATACAAGAGAGGAAATTAATTGGCAACATGCAGGATAGCAATCGCGAGTGGATCACAATCTTGGCCTATGTCTGCGCAGATAGAACTGCACTTCCACCTGCACTGATTTACAAGGCAGTTACTGGCAATTTACAAGACTCTTAGCTGTAGGATTTTGATGGTGCAAGGCATGCAGCTTTCTTTGCTTCTTCACCTAATGGATGGACTAATAACAAGCTTGGATTGGCATAGCTAAAAGAGGTGTTTGATCGTTATACCAAAGCCAAGGCTGGCAGAGACTGGCGGCTTCTAATCCTTAATGGCCATGGCTCTTATGTGACACTAGAATTCCTTGAATGGAGCCTAAATCATAGGATCCTAGTCAACGTGTTTCCACCATATGCAACACACCGGCTGTAGCCACTTGATGTCAAGTTATTTGGTCCATTGGCTTCCTATTACTCTACCAATTTGAGCCACCATATAGCAGAGTCTTAGGGGCTGTCTGCAGTGTCAAAGCGTGATTTCTTCCGCTTATTCTGGCCTGCATGGAACTCTGCAATGTTAGCGAAGAACGTCCTATTAGGCTTCGAGGCTATAGGCCTGAATCCACTCAATTCTACAGTAATTCTTTAGAGTATCCCCAAATCACGACAGGGTAGGCCAGGCAACCTAGAACGCCCTGGATCAAGGCTAGAGAGTAGTGGCAGTTCCTCCAGTTCTGGACTAGACTATAGGAAAGTTCAGGCCATAATTAACCAAGCTGTCTTTGCTAGGGACTTAGAAATGGTCAAAAAGCTTAAAGATCAAGTTTATTAGCTTATGGCTTAGAATGCTATCCTTAAGAGTAAGAACACTGGCTTCCAACGAGCTCTGAATAATGAGAAGAAGAAGAGACAACGTGGCAAAACTCTTATAGAAGAAGTAAGAGCTAATGGCTAACAAGGAGGAGTATTCTGGAGCCCTAGCAAGATTGATCGCATGCGTGAACTACAGACTCAAAGAGAGACTGCCAAGAGGCAAGAGAGTGAAGATAAAGCTGCTAAGAAGAAACAGCAACAACTAAAGACTGCACAGGCACGTGTTGCAAAGGAACAGAGAGCCTTAGAACGTGTTCAGAAGAAGAAGGAGAAGGAGGTGAATTATTAGAAACTGCAGGTTCAGAAGGAGTTTGATAAACAAGTCAAACTAACTAACCAGCAACTCAACCTTAAGTTACAGGCTTCTGCAAGGCCTGCAAGACGTTGTAAACAGGTCACTTTGAGTGAGAAACTACGGACACTTGATTTAGCAGGTTCAGAAGTGGAGGAAGCCAGTGCCAAGAAGAAACAGCCACCTGCAACAAAGCGACGAACAACACGCAAACTAAGCCGCGTTGTTACACTGCAAGTTGACTTCAGCAAGCTTGATATATAGCGCAGATAACGCAGTTGAGAACGTGTCAATTGGTCCACTCGTTGTTGAGTTATGTGACGCTTTGTAGAATCAACACAATTCTGGAATTTCCTCGTCACGTGGTGAACCTCGTCATGTGGGGATGCCTTCTAGAGCAGAATTCTTGGCATTATTTCCGTTCCCACGACTACCTTCTCCCGATCTTCCCGTGCTGTTGACATTTTGACGGCAAATCACAATAATGTCCAACTCATCATCTACGTCTCATCATATGAAGGGGAGCCGGTTCCAGAGACAGCCAACAGCGCCGCGAACCCATCACACCCATCACGCAGTTGCAAGTGCTCTTCAACCACGCCGACACGGAAGTGCTGGAAGCCGCCATGGCACTACTGGGCTATGCCTTTCGCAGGGCTGTGCTATGCCAGATGTCTTGTGATGCGGACGTTTTACAAATTAACGAACGACAGCTCTTATCGACATGAGAGCCATGTATATCAGCATGCTGATGCATGGTCTGCGCAGCATTGATGATGAGGCCACGAGACTCGGCTCGAAAACAGTGATAACGCTACTGTTTGCTACACAGCTGCATCGTGCATGGAGGAATATATGCCGGTATCGCGATCGAGGACCGTCTTTCCCAAGGACTAGGCGTAACAGAACTGCCGCATTTCCAAAGAGGTCTCTATCGTGTGAAAGCTCCGTGGCGCAGCGGATTCGTGCCCGCGACCAAGGCTGAGAGGTGTTTCTTGTTACCCTTGGCGTTTTTTGAGACAGCGGATCCTGACGGCCGAGCTGTCAATAATCCATGCACAATGTACAGCTCAAAGAAGTTGTCGCACAGTGGGCGCACGGCCGCGCAGCCCGACTGCTGCTTCTCCACGAAGTCGCCAGACGGATGTTCTATCCATGACCGGGACACGTGGACTACAAGATTGTCGCCCTTGGCTATGATATCCCATGTCCTCCGGGCTTGCCCTGCGACTAAGACTGATCCAATTGGAAGCTGGGGAATGTAATCGTCATGAGAGTAGTGAGTCTAGGTCCAGGGACAACCGGCTCGAGCACATTCACTACCTTCACGTCTTCGTATTTCACGAAAGCGCCAATGCAGGCAGTATCTCGATATGACAGACCCGACTTGCAGCCTTGGGGCTGCCCAGAGATCGTCAGACTCACGCATGTCGTTCATCGTCGTGATGCTGCGATCGTCTCGGCCGACGTGCACCCAACTTTCGTGGCAGCCAAGGTGTGAAACCTTAGAGACGACGAGCCAAGTGCCAATGCAACCGGTGCAGCGATTATTAATGTTACGTGACCCATGGCCCCACGGGCACTGCAAGTTGAGATATACAGGGAGCTGGAAGTACCCCAACGAAGCTTTCAACGACGATAAAGTGAGAGGCAGACGCACCCGCATCCATACGGCAACTGCTCTTCCTTCGACTGAACACGACAATGAAGATCTCATATAAGCAAGCGGCGGCATTGGCCCTGATTCAAGGTATGATGCCTTTGCCCGGCTACTTGTCCCGTGTACTGATGATTGTAGGGTCAACGGCACGCGCACAAGTCGCTCGTACGTGTCCAGCAGCCGATAGCGGGATCTGCTATTCCCTCAACATTCCAGATGAGGCAGCGAGCTCCGGGACTGGAGACATCTTTTTCCAGATCGAAGCTCCCGCCACGACACACGAATATGTTGCCCTAGGACAAGGCAACCAGATGGCTGGCGCAAACATGTTCGTGGTTTACCTGAATGCCGATGGGACGAACGTGACCGTCTCTCCACGGCTGGGCACTGGCCACGTCGAGCCTCAGATACACGACATACAACTCGAACTGCTGGAAGGATCGGGTGTTGCCAATGGAATCATGACTGCCAATGTGCGGTGTGGCAATTGCCATAGCTGGAGCGGTGGCAGCATGGACTTCTCCACGAACAGTGCTACATGGATCTACGCAACCAAGACTGGAACCCCTATTCAATCCGATGAGACCGACGCCTCCATTTCTTTCCACGACGATTACGGGGGGTTCACCTGGGACTTTGCGAACGCCAAAGGCGGAAGCGAGGCCAACCCGTTCGTGGCCGCGACTGTTGCAACAACAGACGCCGTCGTGCAGACTGCGTCCACCGGACCATCGGACTCGATCCTCATTGCGCATGCTGTCTTCGGCTGTCTGTCTGTTGCTTTTGTGCTTCCAATCGGTGGCATTCTCATCCGTATCGGCGGCTTTTCCAAGGCGGTCCTCGTTCACCAAATCATTCAGAATCTTGGACTTGCGATGTTCATTGTCGCATTTGGGCTTGGAGCATATTACGCGACAGAAGACGATTACTGGAGCGAGACCCATCCAATCCTCGGGACAGTCGTCTTTGGGCTGATGCTCACGCAGCCCATCTTTGGCATCATCCACCACCAAATGTTTAAGAAAGTGGGAGGAAGAACGATCTCGTCGTACTTCCATCTCACCGTCGGTCGTGTGGTGATTCTGCTCGGCATCATCAACGGTGGACTCGGACTGAAACTTACCGGCCGTGGCACAGGAGCAAAGGCAGGCTATGGAGTGGGGGCTGGCATTATGGGGTTGGCGTACATTGCCGCCATTGCATTTGGAGAAGCGAGACGCTCCAAAGACAAGACGAGGTCGCCAAGCACCGACGGCTCGGGCTCTGGTCGTGGCGAGAAGCTGGACAGACCGGCGAAGCAGACGGAGTGACGAGACGGACACGACCTGACAATGCTTGCTTTCAATGGCTGGGCGATGATGGCGATGATAGACTGCGACTGCTTGTGATTGTCGATATACCCGAATGCACCGTGTATTACTTTTTGCAACTACTACCTCTTCGAACAAATCAACGTTCAGTCGTGTCCCCGCGTGCTGTGAGAAGTGTAGAATTAAATATCTGCAGGCTGGACATAAACCGCCAGCCTCGGTCCCTGCCGGAACATGCCATGCGGTCATTGTTTGGTCCAGCTGCAAGGTACACGATGCACTGCAGCGCGACTGCAATCTGGACTCTGCTGGACTGTACGATGACCTGCCCAATGCCTCTGCTTCTGCGCAACCATCTCTCTTCCGACAGCAACACGCGCCACCATCATGCTGCCTGCCACGGCCGATGACGACTGCGACAGCTGCACGCCGTCCTACCTCGTGCGGCGGAGTCGGGACTCGATTCCGCCGGCGACGATAGTGCTGTCGTGCATCCCGTTTGTGCTGACGTGGCTCGCGGCCGTGTACGTCGCGCAGTGGAAGCTCTTTCCCGCGCTGGCCAGCAACACCAGCGATGGCGGAAGGCACGATGGCCTCCCGCAGTTCACCAAGGACAGCGCTAGTGTCAGGCCTGCGACGGCCAGCTGGAAGGCGCACTCCTTGCGCAGTCCGTCGCGCGAGAGAATCGCGTCGTGGGTCTTCTCGGCGAGCTTGGGGCTGTCCGCAGTGCTGATTGAGCTTCTCCTCTTCGAGATCTCCGACACGCTGAATCCAGCGGCGCGAGGGCTGGCATTAAAGGCCACTTTGACCTCTCTGCTCGTGTTGATCCTGATCGTCACGCCCGCGCTGGAGATTCACGGGTTCGTCAAGAGACTAGTCGGCACACCGTCGGACACGACTTCGACGCGCGCAAAGCGGCCATGGCTGCAGCACTTTCTGCGATCTGCTTTCTTCAAGCTATGGCTGTTGGCGTTCTGGTACATCCCGCAGGCTTCCATTCTACGCGACACGCTGCATCATCCGGAGACAGGGCACAATGAGGCCGATCATGGCTTTACGGAAGCCTGTCTAGAAAGAGTGGGAATCATCGGCATCTCGCTCATGGCATCGTTGGCAGGCTTTGCAGCGGTGTCGTCGCTGTGGCAGACTTTTGGCATACGGCACAGAACAGTCAAAGAGACGGACATTTCGAGGAAGGCATCGGGTCTTGCAGCCACAGAGGACATGCTTGCCACAAAGCAAAGCAGGGTGCGAGCCCTGGAGCGAAAGATGTCTGTAGATGCTTCCACGTCGGACCAGAAACCTGGCTTCGTGGGCCGCATGATGGGCTCGTTCCGTGGCTCGAACGAAGCACAGGAGCTAAAAGCCCTTCGGATGGAGGTCTCCGGCCTGGAAACGATGCGCTTCACGCTCTCGACTTCTCTGTCGAATCTGCGCTCACGCTACGCGGACCAACAGCGCTCAAAGACACGCGCCGGCAAAGCGCTCAATGTTCTCAACATCGGCTTCGCAATCTACTGCGCATACAGAATCTTTGCGACCTCGCTTTCTTCGCTCCGGAAATGGTGGCAGCCAACGCACTCTTTCGCAACAAGCGACCCCATCAACAAAGCCTTGGCACTAGTGGCCGCCAGTGAAGTGGACCGAGACGCCTGGGCGAGACAGATTAGCTTCTTCTTGTCTGGCATCATGCTCCTCGCGTCTTTCAACGCTGTCCTCCAGACTCTTCGACTCTTCTCCCGCTTCGCACCGAGCCTGCTACAGAAGTCGCAAACAAGTCTCCCGCTCGTTGTATCGCAGATAGCCGGCACATATGTCATCAGCTCTGCGCTACTACTGCGAAGCAATCTGCCCGCTGAGGTCAGCAGTGTCATTTCAGAAGCATTAGGAGCGCCTCTGGAAGGTCGGTTCGTTGAAGGCTGGTTTGAAAGCTGGTTTCTGGTCGCCGTTGGGCTCACCGCCACGGGTATACTGGTCGGCAGGAAAGTAGGTGGAGACTCCGACTGGGACGACGATGAGGCTTATGAGATGGGCAAAAGAAGCTGAAGCGGCACTACCAATATCGCAACACTTTCACACTTCACCAAAAAGAGACTGGGGATCGCAACTCCTGAATCGCAACCTTCTGCCTCATTGGCACGGCGCAAGCCAGGCAGGGCCCGACTCCGCCACTCGCGCAGAGCGCACCCAGCCAGGTCGGAGCAAGCCCCATCGGGCTTTTAGTCTTGTCTTAGCTCACATGACTGCTGGACCTATCACGAATGAAGCCTTCGGTGTGTACTCCATGAAAATCGAGCCATCGACTAGCCTGGATGTCGTCGGAGCCTATCCAAACGCTGCAGCAGTGCCCATGGCTCTCGGGGTGTACTCCTTGGAAAAGCGTCCCTCCACTAGCTTGTTCAGTGCCTTGATCCAGTCAGTCTTGTCAGAAGTACGTAGACATGGGCAGCAAGTTCACTTGACGAGGCTGCGACTAAAGTGAAAAAAGTGTAATTTGAAGATGTCGGAATCCCGACGACGATGTCACACTCTGGCAGCAATTGTTCAGAAATGGCAGATAGACTACTCAAACATGCTCTTGGGTATTTCCAACCATCTATTAATCTAATCCTTCGATGCGAAAGGTGAACTGCCAGTGCCATGATATAGTGACGCCGAGCACTGTTATTTCTGTCCCTAGTCCACGCCTGCGCTTCCATCCCCTGGGCTAGTAGACTTCTCCTTCTGGTCATGCTTGGCATTGCCATCAACGACCGCAGTCGGCGGCGAAACCTGTTGCTCTACACTCTTCTGCAAGCCCATGCTGCCCACCGTGGGACTCGCAGGAGTAATCGGCGCAGGCTCTTTGACCAACGTGCCAGTCAGAACGGGCGGGAGATTTACATCCGCAGCATTGGAGGTTGGCTTGACAGCCGCTTGCTTGGTACTCGCTTGTTTGTTTTCAGAGGAATTTCTGAACCTCGGACTGGTAGGAGATTGTGCCTGCGGAGAGGCCGGTGAGCCAGGACTATATGGTGCCAGGCCGCGATGTCCATCCGTGTACGTTTGGATGGGCCGAGGCGCAGATGTGCTCAATTCAGACTGTTTCGACTGCGTGGACTGCTGGCGATGATGCACCGGTTCGGGCTTCTTGGGGGCGAGGTTGGGGTTGAGGATTTTGGCCACGAGGTTGCGTTCGTCGACTGCGTCGCTGTCTTCGCCGTCGGAGCCCTCGAAGAACGCGTCATCCCACACTGCGCTTTCTCTGCGAGCAAGGGAACCGCCGCTGCCGGTGGAAGAGTGTGAGGGGTTGTTGTTGCGTCTGGCGGAGTTTCTGCGATCGACACCATCCTGGGGAACGGCCAGATCTGCCAGCTCGTCTCGCGCTTCCCTCGTCTCACTTTTGGTGCGCGGCAGGACTTGTCCCGTTTTGCTCGTTTGTTCTTGCACTTGCTCCCCATGCTCGCCACTGATCGTTTCGTCCAACGGTTTCGCACGTTCGCGAGCAGGCTCGTCTTCGTCTCGAGTATTGGCGGCATGCGTGTCGGCGAAGTGGGTGTCACACAGATGCTTGACCACAGGCCATCCGTACGCATTCGCAAACATACGTCGAACGATGATGTTGTTGTGTGCGTCGGGCTCGAGACGAACAAGAACTTTGCGCCAAGACAGATCTCGATGGTACGCGCGAGCAATCTTCTCTTCGACCTTCATGCCGGAAGTGTCTGTGCTGGTGTTTGTCAAAGTGGCCGATGATGCATTGGATTGAGCTGTTGTGACAGTGTCGCTCGACTTTGGCGAAGCCCCTGCGGCGTTGGTGCTGCCATCTCGAGACGATGTGCTAGCCTGGCGCGACTTGTCCTTTTTGCTTGGAGGCGGCGGGATATCCTCTGGATGGTAGACCCGATCGTGAAAGATGGTTCGATCCCGTGTGCTAGGATCGCATATCCACTGTCTACTCGGCAACGGAGGGGACAATATGTCGCCCGCAGATTCAAAGATGGACGTCCTAGGAGGTGCCAGAACTTCACCAGTTTCAGAATTCGTTACGCTATCGCCTCGCGTGGCAATTGGACGTTTATGTTCTGGAGATCCGCTGTGGAGGTGTGGCCGTATTATCGGGTTGGTCGTGGTGGCTGCTTCATCTTGCGTGACATCTTCACTGCTGGTATTTGCTGAGAAGTTCATGGTCTGTCCTCGACGCAAAATTTTGGAGGTCTTTCGTGGTTGCGGTGTTGGCTTCTCGGATGTGCTGGCACCGAACCAGCTCATGACTGTTGATAACATGCCTTTATTGTCAGTCGTAGCCGGCGCACCTAGAGACGAGCCGCGACTGGCCACTCGATTCCCGCCATCCTCTTCATTGAAGCTCATGCGGTTTGACAATCTCTTGCTGTCCTCGGCAGTCTCGTCCTCGGCAGGCTGAGGCACAGAGTCACCTTGGCCTCCTCGAACAGGCGAGCTCTCATCCTCGGACTCCCACGCTCTTTTGGCTCGGACGTTGGGAACGAGTGCCGACGAGTTGGCGCCCGTCAACTCCGCCCAGCCCCACTCGGCTACGGTGCCGATCAGGCCGTTCTCGCGTCTCGCTTTGTCCACCTTGCCCAGCCCTCTCCAGTCCAGGAACAACAGACAGCTAGTTCGTAGCGGCACAATGCCATCGTTGACAACGTTGGAGTAGACTGTGCGATTGCGAAACATTCGCAGCACCTGATGTGCCGGACCAGTGGGCAAAATCCGGAGCAGCGGCTTCGCAGCGGCATCTGGCTGTTCGTGCTCCTTGTCTTTCTGCGTGTTGTTGTTCGTGAAGATGCTGCCCATGGCGTTCCAGCCTTTGTTTGCAAGCGTAGGAGCTCGCCAGGTGAGTCCAAGATCCTGTCCCGTGCGGCCCACGAGTCCAAAGTCCAGTGCAAACTTGACGTACATGGGATTCTCGTTGCTCAACCCGAGCATGGGCGAGGCCAAGCATACAAAGTTGACGGGCTTGATCTGCTGGAAGAACGTCGGGCTGTGCTTGTGAATGTACGCCACAGCATAGGTCTGAATGAGACCGCCGAGACTGTGACCGACAAATGATATGCTGGTGAACTTGTAGGCAAGCTCATCAGCCTGCCGTGCCTCTCGCGGTGTCGCAACGCTGCTACCCTGGTGTGCTGGTTTCCCGTCGCGCTTGGCCTTGTCCGCCTCGCTCGTGAAGGTATCGGTAAACTTCCGTGTCAGATTCCTGTGGATAGGTAGGAACGGCTGATCGGGATATGTGAAGCGCAGAATGTACTTGGCAAGCCGCTTCCCCAGATATTGGATCCCGTTCTCTGTCTTGACCGCATTCCCGTTGAAGCCCCGTACGATGGTCTCCTCTTCCTCGTCGTCCTCTTCTGGAGAATTGTCGAGGTCGTCTTGACCGCCCGTCAGCGGAGCTGTAGCTGTGTCCTGTCCGTCCTGTTGCGCCTTGACACTATCTGCTCCAGACGTATCTGTGGACTTGTCCTGAGCAGCGCGGTACTGCTTTTTGCGCTTCTTGGCGTCTGCTCGTGCCTGTGCCACTGTCGCATCGATACTCTCCTTGAGGAAGAGCATGTCTGCGCCGAGATTGCTGTGCAGACCATGCGTGAGAATGACCAAGTGCACGTTCCGTCTCTTCGTGGGTTTCTCTCTTGCATCTTTGTCCTTGACGTCTTCACTTTTGCGTCGAACATTCAACGACTTCCTCCCCTTCTTCTCCTTGTCATCTTCATTATCCCAGGACGGGAGCGGCGGCTTATCCCACAAGGTGTCCGTGTCTTCTACCACCAGCCTGACAGCCTTGGAGTACACTCCCTCGTGCTGCACATAGTCTCTCTTTCGAGCCTCTTTCCGCTCCTTCTCCCCTTGCAGCTCCTTGATATGCGCCGGCGCTCCATGGCCGACGCCTGCCACGGCAGCAAAGCCGAGTTCCAAGCTGCGCTCGTCGCGCCCGACCAACACCTCGAACCCGACCGAGGCCGAGTTAGAGAAGAGAATCTGCGAGGCAATTTCGATGATCCAGGTCACTTTGCCTTTGTCCTTGACGTTGCCTTTGTCCTTGACGTTGCCTCTATCCTTGTCGCTGCTCTCGGCGCCGTGTTGGTCGCTCCGTCTCCTGCCCAGGTCGGCTCCCGTCTCTCGGATCGCGTCGGGCACCCGCAGCTTCATCGCCCAACTCCCGCCCGCCTTGACCATCGGCTCGTACTCGGGCGCGCCATCCTGCGTGGGATTGTCGACCTTGTGGTGCGGATTGAAGGTGGACGGATAGGCCGAGACGTGCAACGCGTACGGGCCGTGGACCCAGGCAGCACGCAGAGGAATGGCCGCCGTGTTCTTGACTTTGAGGTGCAGGTGCTTGGGCGTGGGCAGGATGCGGTCGTTGCTGGGCGTGTAGGTGAGCGTGTAGCGTACGACCTCGCCGATCTTGACGCTGCCGGCCTGGTGGACGAGCAGCATGGTCCTACCTTAAGTTCTACCTTAAGTCCTACCTTAAGTCTTACCTTAAGTCTTACTTGGTCGATGGACGTGATGATGCTGCTTAGTTCCACCGATGTCGCTGGCGTCCCATGACTTTCATCTGCCCAACCCTAAGACAAAACGCCTCCCGATGATGGACCAATGATTGACCAATGATGGCGACCTTGCTTCATCGTATTAACTTTTACCACGCGACTATCTTAACGCATATGGCACCCATAGCGCATATTGCCACCGGCCTACGTCGTACAAAGCCCAGAATATAGAACTACAGTGCGAATATGGCACGCACTCCTCAACATACATTAGTTGGTACACACGACTTCTTGGCCCTGTCCTTCAAGGTCGACCATGCAGTCGAAGCGTCATTCTCATCCTCCCAGCAGCCATCCGTCTTCTCCACGGAACTGGAGCGTCTGGCAGAAATGGCTCACCGTAATCATTGTGTCTGTCATGTCCTTCTCGTGGTCAGTTTGCGCCATCACGAGACCACCCCACCGATCAGTGGCCTGGTATGAACACGCCCAGAGCTAAACTCATCATAGTACCATGGCATCGTCAAGCATATCGCCGGCTCGAGAACTGCTCCAGGCTGACTTTCACATCACCAGAACTACTGGCGTTCTTGCTTTTAGTATCTTCAACCTGGGTCTCACGATCGGCACCATCATCTCACCGACTGCTAGCGAAAGATTTGGTCGGAGGATAGTCTTCACAATTGGCATGCCTGTCATGCTGATCTTCGTCATGGCTTGTGGCTTCTGTCGCAACCTCGCGAGCCTGCTAGCCTGTCGTCTTGTGGCCGGCTTTTTCGCGAGTCCGGGAATCACGATTGCTTCTGCGACCATGTCCGACTTGTTCGAGCCGAGCAAACGCGGTCCAGCAATGTTCTGTTACTATTCTATGCCGTGGCTTGGATCCCTCGTGGGGTGAGTTGAGAAGGGACGTTAGTCGTCGCGGTACTCGGGGCTAATCACTCTCATGACATAGACCACTTGTTTCATATCTCGTTCTGTCTGTTCGGCATAGCTGGCAGTGGACACAATGGGTGTATCTTCTCGTCTCGGCGCCAGTTGTACTTGCGGGGCTCCTGTTCCTTGAAGAAACCCGCTCAGCTGCACGCCAGACCAAAGCCACAGACCAGGACCGAAAATCGACCTTTGCAAGCCTAAGAGACTTTGTGTCTGATGCTGCCACTAACGTGCCACATTTCATCACGCACTCTCTCCTTCGACCTCTCCATATGCTCTTCACGGAACCAATCGTCGGCTTGGTTTGCCTCTACTCTGGCTTCAATTTTGGACTCATCTACGCGTTCATCGCCGTTATGCCCGACATTCTCCGCTCGCAATACGGCTGGGATGATGACGAACTCGGACCATGTTTCTTGGGACTGATTGCTGGTGGCCT
This sequence comes from Septoria petroselini, assembly GCA_022559915.2. Lineage (NCBI taxonomy): Eukaryota > Fungi > Ascomycota > Dothideomycetes > Mycosphaerellales > Mycosphaerellaceae > Septoria > Septoria petroselini. The sequence goes on from JAFJTQ020000067.1 coordinate 97,914, forward strand.
GCTCGGATGGACGACCTTGCTCATCGATGACCTTTTCGTCCCGAAGACCAAATTCGTCAAACGTGATGAAGATCATGACTTGTCAGACAGAGAACTGGCCCCTGAGAACCGGCTTCATGGCGCGATGCTTGGAGGCATATTGCTTCCAATCGGCCTTTTCTGGTTCGCCTGGGTTGCCCGAAGGGATGTATACTTCATTTCTTGCATTCTTGCCTCTGTGCTCATATCCTGGGGAGGGCTGAGTATATATGCATCCACTTCTTCATACGTCCTGGATACGTATGGCCCCAAATATGGCGCCTCGGCAAACGGCGCAAGTTCGTTGGTCCGGTACGGTGCAAGCTTCGCTGTTCCTCTGTTTGCGTTCCAGCTTTATGACGCTTTGGGAATCGGCTGGGCGACCAGCCTCCTGGGCTTCGCTTCTCTAGCAATGATGCCAATCTCATGGTTTTTCTATCGATGCGGACCGAGGATCAGAGCGAGATGCAAGTCTGCGTCAGAGGCATCAGCACCCGTGCCTAGTTGATGAAACCCTTGGTAGCGGAATACATGCTTGTGTTCTTCATTTTTTGCCACTAGTTGTCTATTTGTTCTATCAACGTCCATTTATGTCGAGAGGCTCCTTGAGGGAACTGACGTACGATCTCTAAAAGGCGCAATCTGCCTTCGGTCTTGGACGAGGATGCAGCCTGAATGAGAGGAGAGCATGGAGGAACTTTGAACGCCTCCAATAGTCATTGTGCGAGTGGCGTGATGCTGGAAGAACTTCTTGAGCATACCACATGAGGTTGGAATATCAGGGGGTGCAACCGATGTCGTCGAAAATTGAGTCACCACCCGAAGTGGACTCGGTGTACTTCCATTCGCGGGACATTGTTTCGCATGCAGATGCTGGAAACACAAAGCAGCGGAGATGCAAGAATAGCACTGCAGGCTAACGTCAGCTCGATGCAGTAATGCATAGTACTTCTATCACGGGAGAGCTTCTATAGTATAGCCACAACTAGATTCCTTTTCACAAGCACAAGCGAACCGATGCGTAGCTCGACCAATTGAAGCCGGGGGAGCAGCAGGATGTTGTGGAGCTAGATGTTGCAAAGACGAATCACACTCGATGGCTGAAGCGAAATCAGTGGCCGGAGCAGCTCAAAGGCCGCATCGTACGGCATCTCAGTCGGTCGATTCGCTTGCCGTACCGTGACGAGCATTTGCTCCAGAAGGCTGATGAGGTCAACCGCTTATTTGCGAGCGATGTGTTCAAGATTTACAAATGCAAGGCAGGTGTTCGATCGATCAGCGCCGAGCCTGATTGAGGTCTTGGTTTCGAGAGAGGCCGACTGAAGTCGCAGTTAATGTGAGTCCGTATAGCGTAGAAGCGAACAATCTGGATTCCTATTTCGGGACTCAGGCACGTGAGATTCTGGCTCGCAACCGTTCCGCTTTTACTACATGAGGAAGCGGCCCCTCCAGGCGAGCCGGTCGCATTCGTGGACACATTGTGCAGAACAAGGTAAGTATAAAGAAGAGAAGCAGGTTTGCAAAGGAACGCAGACAACATAGAGGGAACTCCACTAGCGCCGCGCTAGTGGGGCTTGGCATCAGCTCCTCAGGCCCGGCAGCGGTTGCCATGACAATGCATCAACAATGCCGATCTGGAGCAGGAGCACACATCATCATTCAACGCGAAGACTGGACACCGTTACAACGCATCTACTTCGCTACAACTACGGACGATCCAGCGTTTTCTATGATACCACAGCATCACTCCCATCCAGCCAGTCGTTGCAGCACTCCCATACTATCAGAGCCATGCCTGGCAGGGCGGGCTCGGACGGACCCACCGTCTCCATGTCGTGTATGTTGACATTGTCCATTCCGCAGGAACAGCGCAGAGGAAATGCTAATTATGGCGGAAGTCGCGAACAACTTCTGGGGCAAGGAAGACGCAGGCGTTGACCCTCTGCTCCAGCGCATGCACAATGCCAAAGTCACGAGCGACGAGCTGAAAGCATTCTACACGGCCCGCTCCTCTATCGAAGATGAATACGCCAAGAAACTGCTCAACCTGGCGCGCAAACCACTGGGATCGACCGAGACGGGAACACTGCGCATGTCGTTGGATGTGCTGCGTGGAGAGGTCGAATCGATGGGAAAGGCACATCAGCACATCTCTCAGCAGATGAAGGGCGAGCTGGAAGAGCCCTTGATAGCATTCACCGGCGGCATCAAGGAGCGCCGGAAGATTATCCAGACGGGAATCGAGAAGCTACTGAAGACCAAGAATCAGCAGACAGCGGCAGTGAACAAGACGCGAGACCGCTTCGAGCAGGACTGCCTCAAGATCAAGGGCTACTTGGCCCAAGGACATATGGTGATGGGCCAAGAAGAGCGCAAGAACAAGGCGAAGCTAGAGAAGACGCAGATCCAAATGTCCGCAAACAGTACCGAGTACGAGCAGGCCGTCAAGGTCCTGGAAGAGACTACGGGACGATGGAACCGCGAATGGAAGGCAGCTTGCGATAAGTTCCAGGATCTGGAAGAAGAACGGCTCGACTATTTCAAAAGCAGCTTGTGGTCCTTTGCCAACATTGCTTCGACGGTATGCGTCAGCGATGATCAGTCTTGCGAGAAGATTCGTTTATCTCTCGAAGATTGTGAGGTTGAGAAGGACATTGCTGGCTTCATCAAAGACTTTGGCACAGGACAAGAAATTCCGGACCCGCCAAGGTACATCAACTTCTGCCGTGGCGATCTGGACGATGTCATCTCGAACCACGAGTCTGATGACGGCAACTACTCTGTGGCCCAGTTCGCGCGGACCATGAATCCCACTTTCAGAACATCATCTCCACAGCCAAGCACCTTCGAATCACACCATGACCCGGATTCGAGCTTGCGCGAGGAGATGGGCATTCCAAAGGCACGCACGACTTCAGTCCAGCTCGACGAATCCTTCACTACTCAAGCCCGCAGCTCTCATGGAAGCGCAGCAGCGCCGCCGCCACTAGCACCAAGCAACGTCTCGTCAGTGGCATCCAACCCATATGCAGACGTGCCTCAGATTCCACATAATCCTTACCCGGCAGATGGAATGACACAGTTCTGTCGACCTGGCATGGGGCCTCCCTCCGAGCGTAGCTCGATCCCATCACCAATGAGACCTGGTAGTCGTGACAGCCAAGGTGATCACAGCGACTACTCCGTGCCCACGTCCTTCTCTAGCATAGAACCGACGAGTGGCGCGGCATCGCCTACCAAGGGATACGGCTACAATGGATCCAATTTATCTGGAGTCTCGAGTGTCTCTAGTGGTCCACCTGAGGAGAAGTCGATCCAGAAAAAGAAGAGTGGCTTCTTCAACAGCCCATTCAAGCGTCGTGCGAGTACCAAGCGCAAGGAAGAGCCTCAGCCAGTTGCACCAGCTCCTGCCCCAACAGGTCGCAACACCTGGACTCCTGCTAATATGCGGAAATCTGAGAGCGGCGGAAACAGCCCAGTGAAGCCCTTCGCAGCACACAGCCGGTCAAACACTTGGGGAACTAGACAGCCCTCTGTCAGTCCTGATCCAGACGTTGATCCCCGCGCAGACTATCAATTGGGCATTGGCAACAATGTCTTCGATGTTGCCCATCCCAACAAGAAGCCACCAACCAGGAGCAACACCGAAGGCGACCTCGACCCAATCGCACAGGCACTCGCTGAATTGAAAGGTGTAACGAAGCAAGCGTCGACAAGACAATCAGCGGATCGCCACTACGGCATGTCCACTCCTGCCCCTGGCACCGACGCTGCTGAAAGAGGCGTCCCTGCGCCTTTTGCAAGCAACGGTCATCGCGGCACGCCTCCCCCGGGCTATACACCGGCAAGCACGCTGGGTGCGCCTCCACCAGCTCACACGAAACGGGAGATGCAGAAGACTGCTGAGCAGTATGGCACTCAGAAGCGCAACATGTTCGCTGCTGGTCAGGCCAGATCAGGAAGCAGCATGGGTCAGACTCCGCGAGCACCGTCTCCAGGTCCACCACGAGCCACCAGCCCTCGGCCTTTCCAGAATGGAGATCAGAGAACGCAGCAGCAATATCGTGCTGCGTCGCCAAATCCTTATGGGGCTCCTCGAGCTGCCTCACCCAATCCTTATGGCGGCGCCCCAGCTACAGTGAGGCCTCGAGCTCAGTCAAACAGTCCTGTGAAGCCTCAGTACTCGGGTCAATACCCGCGAGGTGCATCGCCTGTATATCAGGTCCCACGTGCTGCTTCGCCAAACCCAGCTTACAGCCGTCCTGCGACCAGTGCAGGTGGACCTGCTGGGCGACCGAGCAGTAGTCGCGGCTCTGACTATGCTGGTGGAGCCATGGTTCTTGCACCAGCGGCACAAGACCAACATGGCTCGCAGCGTGGCGGAAGACCTCAGAGCCAGTATTATCCCGAAACGGCCGCCCAACACGGAAACCAGGTCTCTTCTCGTGTTAGAAGCCAGAGTCAAGGCACGCAAAGGCAGGTCACAAAGGATGGTCGACCCATTTTGCATTACTGTAAGTCTATCCCTATTCGGTCCGAGTGCCATGCAACGATGCTAACGTTTGCTAGCGCGCGCGATGTACATGTACCAAGCCGCCATACCAGAGGAGCTATCCTTCGGCAAGGGTGAGATTCTTGCTGTAACAAGACATCAAGATGACGGCTGGTGGGAGGCTGAAGTCAACGGCCGACTGGGGTTGGTGCCTAGCAATTATCTGAAGAACTGCTAGGAGCGGAACAAGGAGAATATCAGACCTGCTTCCAGGCGCGGCGGTGAATAATGTTTGAGAACGTTGATGAGCCTGGGATTCCACGATAAGTTTGATACACTGTTTGCTTTGGGCGTTGGGGGCCGCGGCTTGTGAAGCCACGAGGAGTACATATTTCTTGCCTTCGTTTGTATTACGACAGAACAGCTTTCAGGCTTTATTACATAGCATCTCTCGAATGCCACTGTACAGCAATTGTTTCAGTTCGGTTGGGTTTACAGTCACAATGTTGCACAGTCATTGGAAGCTGCTGAGACCAAGAAAGCCAAGTCGCTAGGGGTATCTAAGCTACTGAAAGTGTTGTCGTTAGAACTCATGTAATCATCATAATTCTGTGCCAAGAATTGCAATCTGTGAGCACTCTTTCATTTAGTTGCACCGTGCTGTTGGTCCTACACCAGGCCTCCAAATCGAGCTATGGCGTTCGGGCTCTTATTTTTTCTCGCCGACCTCTGAGTCTGTACGCGGCAGAGGGACCTGGGCTGGATCTGGCTGGTTTAGAGTCTTCTCCAACTCAGCTTGAGTCGCGTCATCTTCGTTGTCTGACGCTGAGACCTCGACGTCTCCGTCGTCGTCCTCGATGATCTGGCTGCTGCTGGCAGATTCGTTTGCCATTCGAACTTCTTTGCCGCGCTTGTGGCAGTACCAGAATACAAACATCAGGACTGGGAACTCGTTAGCGGATGAGAAATGTAAACGCAGGGGCGGCGCTTACTGAAGACGGATAGGGATAGGACAACATTGGTTGTCGAGGCCAGGAATGGAAAGCGTGTAGTCAAGAAATTGACAGTGTTGCGCAACATGGTTGCTACAACACCCTGCTTGCTCATCAGCTTCTTGAGTCCAGGGATGGTTCGCTTCTTCTTGCTTTCAGGCTTGCTTGAGGCCGATTGGGACGAGTCTTCGGCCGCTCGCTTCGCTTTCAAGTCGGCACCTGGCTTCTCACTTGCAGCGGCCATGATCTCAGGCGCAAGCGAGGCTCCAAACTTAGCAGGCAAGCTCTTAACAAGCGTCTGAACGAAAGGCGGCATGGTCTTGAACTGCTTCTCGAGTGTCGGACCCGCATCTCGCATGAGCTTGTCCATGTCCTCGTAGGCCGTCGGCACGCCGTTGATAGTGTCCTTGAGCACTTGCGCAAAGCGTTCATAGTATTTTTCTGTCTCTTTGTTGAAGGCAAAGACACGATTGTTGATCGCAGACATGTTCAAATTGTCAAGCAACACCGAGACTTCCTTCTCCTGCTTCTCCTTCGTCTTCTCCTCGTTGATAGTGCCATCTTCGTTATAGACTGGCTCAGGCGTCGCGTCTTTGTCTTTGGACCACGTCCACGACTCAGGCCACGCCGGGAGCGAGTTGGATAATACCAAGTTGGAGGCGTACTCGCCCCATGTTCGCTGATCGCCCTGGGTGTCCGTAGCGACGGTCTTTTCGTCGTCCGGCTGCTCTGTGCCACCCTTCTTCGCTGGCTTGAGTTTGGCGGGCAGATACGACACCCATGTCTTCTTCTCACCGGAAGAACTGCCCGGCTTCTGATCGTCCAGCTTCACTGCGGAGTTCCAGCCTCGTGTTGTCGCCTCTGCCTCCTCTTGGCTAGGCAGTTCGAAGCTCTTTCTCTTCTCCGTCTCAGATGTTGGGCCATTGGCCGTGGGCTGTGTCTCAGGCACGACAACATCTCCGTCTGCTACCTTTGCTTCTGCAGGCGATCTATCCCTCACTTCGCCCTCGTCCGAGATCTTGGCCACTTCTGCCGGTCGTGGAGGCAAACCAGGCTTTGGTCCCTCGTCCTGCGAGATATGTCGCTCCAAGAACTTTGCGTCCTCGTCCTTCAGGACTGGTTGAGTCGGGTTGGTCTTCTGCAATTCTTCCTGGTTCTTCTTTGCCCTCGCGAACGACGGAAGTGTGAAGTAGGACGACATGGTGTAATATGTAGGGAGTGATGTAGAGGAAAGAGAGAAACGCGACTGCCTACCTTTTGGCACCTTTTGAGCACCGCCACTATCAGCAAACTCGGCCACCCAGACAGCTCTCGATCGACTCGACCGAGCTCTGAAACTGTGAAAGAACGCCTTGACTACGTCACCGGCGCCTCGAAGTTGGTGTGGATGAACAAGGATCTGACCAAGAAGATCCGTTTCGTTGTCTTGGCGTGATGCGCGACTTCACTTCCACTCTGCTCTCGAAGCATCTCCCGCTAGAGCACCTTCTACCCGTTGCTCACACAGGCCTTTGCCCAGGTCATTGAGGACGCTCCACTCCGAGAACACGGCCACTCGGAGCCCATCACAACGCTCTCTTCGGGCGGAAGCGAAGCAGCGCTTGCACATTGTAGGAGATAGAATCACGATAGAGCTGGAAGAGTGCTCAAGTCCACAGCAAGCATGTTTCTACACATATGATCCTAATGGCTGCTGTCGCCGTAGAGATTTGTACGCGCAACGGGCCACGTGAGGGTGTGCATGATATACAAGTCCGCCTAGATACCAGCGACATTCCACAAGGAGGCTCACAATCGTGTCTGCGCTCAAGAAGAGCTTGGTCGAACAGCTAGGCACTTGGGACGCTGCCCCTAGGACTCTCTGAGAGTGGAATTCTCACGGCAAACACAATGAAGTGGCATTCGAGCGTATTGTTCTAGGTGTGGGAGTGAGGTATGCAGCACTTCACTGCTCTCTGGCCTGCGACACAACTCGTTCGAGCAACATTGGATTGAGCTAGCTGCATCTGTCTCATTCGACACACCCGCGAGTCTGACGTCGGACATTGCCTGCATACGAATCTGCAAGACCGCGTTTACAAACAGGAACCCGCTGCTTCACCTTCTTCAAACGGCGCTAACGTTCCGCGAGTGTGTTGCCTCTTGCGCGCAAAATTTGCAGAATTTGCACATCTCTTCTGGAGACCGATTCAACCCGCGAGCCACGTCTGAAGATGTCTCTTGACATGTTCTGGGGCGGCGCGCCGCAACCCATCAACACATGTAAGTTGTCATGTCAGTGCTCCACGAGGAACGACTCGACTGATGAGGCTGCCACAGCTGAGGAAGCGCTCGCGCAGCTCAGAATCAACGAGTTCTCCCTCCACGAGGAGAGAGATCCGGACCACGACGTAAGTGTCTGTCCCCACTTCCGTCCTTGTCGCTGCTCGCAGATGCTGGGTCATGCACGGAGATGTGAAAATCCTGACGATGTGACTCCAGTTCTGGAACGAGCACACGAAGGGCGCCAGCCTACAGAACGGCGAGACAGGTAAGACTCCGGATCAGGAGGCTCAAAAGCGGCGTGTCATTGGCGGCCTGGCGGCCGTTCCGAAGCGTATCACCGCGGATTACGACTCAGACGATGCGCGCATAATCGATCTGAAGCAGCAGACCTATAGCGATGAGTATGTAGCAGACAAGCTTGTAGAAGAAGGCAGGACCAGATATGCACCCAAGACAATAGGCTGTCGCTGGCTGCGGCTTCGCAAGATTCTGGAGAAACGTGAGGATGAGAGACTCGACGATGAATTGAGCGATTGGCATGAGGGAGAGGTAAGTATCTTCCCCAGAGCAACCACTATGAGCTGACCTTGGCCAGGACGAGCAACTCAGAGCCATCAAAGAAGAAGTCGACAAGAAGTTCCAATTGGCATTTCAACGTTTGAAAGACCAGCAATGGCACGAGATTTCTGTCTTCCTCGCCGAGAAGACCAACAAACGCAAGTACACCGGCCGAGCTTGCTACGAACGTTTCCAGGGATTGGCCGATGGTACTGCGCTGCTGCCAATCGAGCTCGACGATGATCAGGAAGGCCGCCGAGAGCTTCGCGAAGAGCGCATTGCCGCTGCGAAAGCTCGACGCGCTGCCGTGGCACAGGAGAAAGAAGACATCAAAGCCGCACGTCTCGCCAGAATCGAGGACAAGAAACAGGAAAAGATTGATGAAGTCAATCGCCGACAGCAAGAAAAGCTGCGCAAGGCAGATCAGAAGAGGGAGCGAAAGCGCCGTGAGGAAGGCAGGAATGCCGTCAAGATCAGAGCTCGTGAGGTCCGCGAGCTCTATCTGGAACAGATGCGTCTTGAGCGCGAGTGGGAGGTTGAGAGGCTCCGCGTGGAGAAGGCAATCTACAAGCAGCTTACTGGCAACGAGCTCTTCGGGAACCCTCCCCATCGTGGTCGGAAGCAGCAGCAAGGAGTCACCATGGATTGGGCTTCTGATGAGGAAGAACTAGATGAGACAGTCGGCTCTGCAAGCGATGCCGAAGACGCTGCTGGTCTCGATCGTGCCGCTTCTGTCGCCAACTTCGAGCTGAGGGGCAAGGAGAAGACCACGATGAAGAATCTCGCCCTACCAGTTCGGAAGAACATGACCAAGAAGAGCGCACTACAGCACAAAGCTGTCGCATCAGCCACAGATGCCGAAGGCGGTGTCGCTATTGACACAACAAGCACGGGTGGATCAAGCCTGGTCAAAGCTACTGTCACACGTGAGACTTTGCTCAACCCTCGCTCGATTCTCAACAGTGGCGAGTTGAAAGCCGTCCTCTGTCGACGCGACATCACGCCACGCTGGCAAGAAGGCGAGACTCATGCCGAATTGGTCGCCCGGATTGCTCAAATCGACGAGTCGCTCAAAGTCGAAGAGCTGAGGAGTCTGTGCAAGGCCGCAGGCGCGAGTTTCACGGGAAAGAAGTCCGTCTTGGTGCACGCACTTGCCGAGAGTGATGCGCGGCTCAGTTTTGCGGGGAATGATCTGGAGATGGCGAGCAGTGATGTGGAGTTCATGATGGGATACGAAGGGTACCAGGGCGAGTTCAAGGTGTTCTTGGACGAGGCGATGCAGGAGGCTCGCGACAGAGGTGAAGACATTGATGACTTGGAGTGACACGGCCGTCCAGGCGGCTGCTTGCTCTGCCGAAATTGGCGAGGCTGAGGCATTAGAGTCGCAGACAGGCTGCGAGCTTGATCTTGACTATTGCAGAGAGCGAATGAAGCCCAGTGGCTCTTCAAATGGAAATGAGTTCGGACGACAATTCTCACATGTGTCGCCCTCGCCTACCTCGTGTAGTGTGGTCGCTGGTCACCCTCATACACTGGTATTAGCCACGCTGCCAAGCATACGGACAGGACAGATGTGCCAGACTTCTATCCACCGAGATGAACTTGAGATCAGAAAAGCTACAATCACTTCGCAGAGTGCGAACTTGTTATTAAGTCTTCGAGGCCAGCCCACTCTACGGTTGAAGTGCAAATCCCTATCGCCTGACAGGTGAGATCTCACAGAAGATGCGCATCGGCTGCGCTCTTCTAGCATCGAGACCAATCACAACGACACTCGTGAGCTTGAGCATGAGTTCTGCCAAGCGAGACGCATCCTTCTAATCACGCCGGGTGGTATTGATCGTCTATCTACTCTCTCGGCTGCTTCCTTCTCCCGTCGTAACGCCCTCGTTGAATTTGTTGACGATAGAGTGACGAGCTCAATTCGGATGCAGGACTACGCATCTGTGGCGGAGATGGAAGTGTGGGTGGGAGCGCGTGGGGAAGAGGGGCAAAGGGGTTCATCAAACGAGGGCAATGACGTTTCAAGCAGGCTGGGGCGGGCGGCGGCAACACCTGATTCAACGACACGTCCGCTAGTCCTTTCACACCACAGATTTCTAGACACCTGCCACCGACCTCGAAGCTTGCTACATGACACACGAGACGCGACATCGAGCCTAAACGACAGCGTAACCCCGACCTAGAAACCACCACATCATGTCCGAAGAGGCATCTGCTGTGCCCCCAGCGCAGAAGGCATCCTGGACGGGATTCCTGAAGGTATACACGTCCTGGACACCTATGCGGGGCACCATCTGACATGCCTCAAGCAACTTGCGTCGTTCAATGGCGACCTCTCGTCCATGACCGCGCCTCCCTGGATTGTATCCAACCAATCGTTGACCGAGTTCTCGGCGTATTGGAGCGAGATGCCACACTTGCTGGTTGCTCCGGCAGGTGAGAAGGACAAGCAGAAGCGCATGGTGCTCGTTCTCAAATGGTTCCTGAGCACGCTAAAGCAGCAGTACGCCAGCCGAAACGAGAAGCTTGGATCGGAAAAGAAGCCCATCAATCCGTTCCTGGGCGAGCTGTTTCTCGGCAAATGGAGTGATGCATGTGGTGAGACACAGCTGGTCAGCGAGCAGGTCTCGCATCATCCACCTGTGACAGCGTACAGCATCTGGAATAACACGCATGGTGTGCGTCTGCAAGGCTACAATGCACAGAAGGCGAGCTTTTCGACGACGATCAACGTCAAGCAGGTATGGTTTTTCGCCTATCGAGCCACCCTCCACCAATGACTGACTTGTTGTGCACATAGATTGGACACGCCTTGTACCACATCGATGCCTACGACGAAGACTATCTCATCACCTTGCCTCCGGTCCACATCGAAGGTCTGCTCAAAGGGTCGCCGTACGTTGAGCTTAGCAAAAGCAGCTACATTGTCTCTTCTTCTGGCTACACCGCACGTATCGACTACTCGGGTGCAGGATGGGTGTCTGGCAAGAAGAATAGTGTCTCGGCTGTTGTGTTTCCGCATGGAAAGGAGAAGGACAAGAAGAGCGTCCTCTACAAGGCTGAAGGAAGCTGGACAGATGAGTTTGTCATTAAAGACGCTGATAAGAATGTTGTTGAGCAATACAACGCCAAGAAAGAGCCAAAGACCCCACTTGTGGTTGCGGACATCAAGGACCAAGATCCGCTCGAGTCCCGCAGAGCATGGCAAAAAGTTGCCGCTGCGATCGAGAAAGGTGACATGAACACAACGAGCGCTGAGAAGACCAAGATTGAGGAGTTCCAGAGAGCGACACGCAAGAAGGAGCAGGCCGAGGGCCGGGAGTGGCAGCGAGCATTCTTCTCGAAAGCTGACAAGTTGCCCATCTTCGAGCAACTGATCAAGGAAGTGCCCTACGGCAGTCTGGAGAAGGACCAGACAGGGGGCATTTGGGTGTTCGATCAAGGAAAGGCAGCAAATGCGAAGCCACCCTTCAGTCCGCTGTCCCAAGACCTCAAGCAGGGTCTGTAGGAGACTCGAAGCGAGTGACGGCCACGCTGGACGAGCAGAGGGGATGTCTGTACGATGGGACGAGCAAAAGTCGCGAAGCATGATACCACACGCATACAAACATTAGGATAAGGCAGCATCTGGAGGTGTAAATCACGAAGTCAATGACCTTTAGAACTTCCATGCCTGTGACTGTTGCGTTTTCCGGGTGCATGCAGCAGATCCATGCACGTGCGTGTCTGTGTAGCAGCTTTAATTTCTATACAGATGCGGGTCCGAGTCGCGAGCTGTCTTGGCTGCGGTGATCGATGAAGCTGTCACTTGAACAATCATTCCACCGCTCTTGACATGTCTTCCCGCAGAGGCAGCAACTGCAATCCGGTATGAGCATGCTGTGAGATGAGCACCCACAACACGTCGCACGATCACGTCCCAGCAAACTCGGACGCGACACGAACAGGCATTAGAAAACAGCAATCGGACAGGTACACTACTTCTTCTTCAGGCGAGCTAGGATCTCGCAGCGGCTTGACCTCGATCATCACCAACCTGAGCAACAGCCCTTTGTCGGCCCAGCCGGTCGACGACAACCTTCCGTCTGCCATACGCTCGCCTCCTCTATCCGCCGGCTACCTCACTCTGACCGATCTGGCCGCCATTGCTGCAAGGCGACGTGTCACCAGCCGGCAATCGTCGACGTCGTCAGTCTCCACCACTGCGTCGCACCTGTCTGGCACCCGCGCGCGCAGCGCCAATACCAACGGACCTCACCACTTCGCTGCTGGTGACGCAGGCCTGTCATCGACTGGCGGCAGTGTCGGAACACCTGGCAATTCCCGCTTCGCGAGACCTACATCATCGTCTTCTGCACAGAGTGCGGGCGGCACGGGCCAACTGAGCAGTCTGCTGCTCACGCAACTGACCATACTCTTGAGCACACTGAAGGGAGAGTCGGACAGGACGAAGTGGACAGCACAGTCGGAGAAGATCAGAAAGCTGATTCGTGACGGCGGCATGGAGCTATTCACCACATATTTTCGCAAGCTGCTACAAAGCAACGCGTCGGCAGTATTCACCAGCGCGGCGCGTGCTCCCACAGGCAGCGACAGCGCAGGAAGCTATCAGCTGCTCGCGGAAGAAGTTCAGAAGCTAAGTAGGGAGTCACAGCAAGCACAGAAAATCGCAGAAGCCCTCGACACCAGCGAAGGCGAGGTTTTTCGCGACTTTGACCTACAAACATTCCTGGACCACTTCGCCGTGGATCCAGTTGCACGTGTCGCGCTTCTGCAAGCTCTCCAAGCAGTCACCACTGCCAGCGTGCGACAAAAAGGTATGTTCTTTGCACCACTGATGAAACATGGAGCAGACGAGCCCAATGCAGTCGCCCGCTCTGCATCGGGAGTCAAGGCGTTGCCAAGTCCAGAGCTAACAACTGGAAACAGCCGACAAGATCCTAACCACGACCTTCCCACACTACCTCCAAACACTCGCACAACCACTCCAATCCGCCGACGCCGACCTCGACCCATCGCCATCAATACTTGCATCGATCATCGAGCGCGTGATCCACGATCCACGTGGCTTCAGCGACGAGCACCGCGAAAACCTCTTCTACGCCGTGCGGATCTACTATCGCACGCGAGGTCTGCGCACACCATATGCCGTCGAGTCAGCAATGCTGCTGGACGATTTGTTGCAGTCGCAACAAGACTCCCGTCTTGTGAAGCGCTTGCAACATGCAGGACCACAGGCCACTGCTAGCCTGGATGCGTGCAAGGAGGTGCTCGCGACGGCCGAGATACGCGACTTCTCGTACTCTCAGATTGCCAATGTGCTCCTCTACATGATCATTGTCCGAGACGGCGACGCGTACAATCCGACCGTATTCGTGGAAGCTGTCCGGCAGCACCGAGCAGGAGCGCGGATAGACTGGTCAGATGTGGTGACGGGGTTTGACAAAGAGGGGCTCAGAGTCTCGAAGAAGCAGTTTCTCGCGCTCTACAACGCGCTGCTGCCGCTGGCCAGAGACTACGCCAACTTCGACATCCAACTTCTGTGGGGTGGTCAATGGCAGTGGGCAGAGACGCAGCTGAGTTTCGTGGTTGCGTTTCTGTCAACGACCCCAGAAGAGCTGGATGTGATGCAGATACCGAATCTCAGGCAGGCGTTCGAGCTCACCAGCTTCGCGACAGCATCTGACAACATCCGAGCGTTTGCTGAAAAGGCCATCAAGCATCCACTTGTGTCTCTGGACGCCACTGGAGCGCTCTTTACCATGATATTCCGGTCACAGGATACATACAACATGGCACAGCAGCTCGGAATTCCGGATACCATCATCAATCAAAACATGACAACATTCGTGTGCGCAGCCTCAAATGTGCCGAAACCCTGGGGAGCCCTCCAAGAGCAAGCACTCAAGCAGCTGTTCTTTCCGTTCCTTATGAAGCAGCATCCGAATTACGAGTTTGTTATGCATGCGCTCTGGGAGCACGACAACCAGTGGGTGGCTACCCGGCTGATGGAGTATTACGACACAGACCCGCTTCTCATCGGTCTGGTCTATGACCATGCTTTTGCGCACGGTTGGCTTGAGCTTCTGTTCACCCTGCCGCGAACCTTCGGTATCGATCTCGCCACATATGCACATGGCAAAGGCCAGTGCGACCTCGTGGAGTGGGCCCGGAATCACATTAGCAGGTCGGGTCCGCCACAATTCGCTCAAGCCATTGCCGAGTTCCTGAAATTGAAAATTGATGACGAGGGCACCGTTCAGCGCGAAAAGGCCAGCCCGATGACCGCGCCTCTACATCTGAAGACCGTTCACACGCTGCTGGAATTGATCTCGGACTCCATGTACGAGGACTCCAAGACCAGCCTCTTCCGTTTCTGCTTGAACGTGTACCCGAGGCTGTTCAACTACGGTCTGGATGATAGACGCGACGCCATCATCGAAGAGAATTGCGAGCACGGGCATCAGCTTGATGACAACGCAACGCACGAGATGGAAGAGCAATACAAGCAGATGTATGGAGGACTGACCACCCCCGATCAGCTAGTTGCTGAGCTCAAGCGGCTCAAGGTTTCCACCAACAAGACTGAGCAGGAGCTTTTCGCCGCCATGCTTTACGGCCTGTGGGAAGAGTATCACTGTTTCGGCGAATATCCAAACGAAGCATTGGCTACTACTGCCGTCTTGTTCGGAGGTCTGGTTTCCCACCAGGTGCTTTCTGGCATCTCGGAGCAGCATGGAATTTTCATGATTCTTGATGCGGTATCGGACTTCAGCATTGAAGATCCGATGTATCGCTTCGGTCTCCAAGCTCTGCTGCATGTCCTGCCCCGACTGGAAGAGTGGCCGCAACTTGCTGAGCGCATCCTGCGTACTCCCAGCCTTCGTGGTACCAATGCCGTTGCCGCTGCCGAGAACGTGCTCAAGAAAATCCAGCAGGAATCTGGTGGCGTGAACCCGGATCCCATTGGCGGCATCACCAACGGCGTGCTCGACGATGACGACTACGAGGCTGTCGCACCCACCTTTACCGCGATACAAGTCGATCCTCCGAATTCAGAGATTGCGTACGAAGAGCCAGATGAGGACATTTCCGACAAAGTCATGTTCGTGTTGAACAACGTCTCGAAAAGGAACCTCGACGAAAAATTCAAGGAGATCGAGAGTACCCTGGATGAGAAGTACCTCCAGTGGTTCGCACACTACCTGGTGGATGAACTCGCCAAGTCTCAGCCAAACTTCCAGAACCTCTATCTGCAGATTTTGGAGAACTTCAACAAGAAGCTGCTGTGGGCCGAAGTCCTGCGGGAAACTTACATGAGCTGCCAGAAGATGCTCAACGCCCAGAGTACCATGGACAATCAACACGAACGCGCAACGTTGAAGAATCTGGCTTCTTGGCTTGGGCAGATCACGCTTGCACGCAGCCTGCCAATTCTTCACCGCAACTTGTCGTTCAAGGATCTGCTCCTGGAGGCGTATGACAACGAACGCCTTCTCGTAGCCATACCCTTCACATGCAAGACTCTGACACAAGCTTCACACTCTAAAGTGTTCATGCCGCCAAATCCCTGGATCGTGGAGCTATTGGGTCTGCTCAGCGAGCTCTACCACGAGACCTCGTTGAAGCTCAACATGAAGTTCGAGATCGAGATGTTGTGCAGAGACCTTGGCATGGATATCAAATCTATTGAGCCCCTGGACATCATTCGCTCGCGGCCGTCATTGGAGCAGAACATGCTCACCAACTACATTCCGGAAGGTGGTCCTGATGCTTTTGGCGAGATGACACTGATGGGCTTGTCCAAACGCGGACCCAACGAACGCTTCTCGCCTGAGGCTGTGATCTCGCAAGTGCCGGACTTAGGGCACATGCTCCAGATACCTCAGGCCGTGGGCACCACCACACCTGCGCAGATGAAGGCTATCTTCGTTAATGCTGCTCAGCAAGCCATTTACGAGATCATTGCGCCTGTGGTGGAGCGCTCGGTGACTATAGCTAGCATCTCGACCGCCGAGCTCATCCAGAAGGATTTCACGACTGAAGCAGACGGTGAAAAAGTGCGCAACGCAGCACACACCATGGTCAAATCGCTCTCCGGAAGCCTAGCTCTGGTGACCTGCAAAGAGCCTTTGCGCATGAGCATCACAAACAACATCCGAGTCCTAGCCGGGCGCAATCTACCCGAGCAGCTGCCTGAGGGCCAAATCCTGATGTTTGTCAATGACAATATCGATACGGTCTGTCGTCTGGTAGAGCAAGCTGCGGAAGACCACTCTCTCGCAGAGATTGATCTGCAGCTGCAGGACGCACTGACTGATCGGCAAAACCACAACGACCAGAGACCAAATGAGCCGTTCTCGCAGACGCCAGTCAATCGCTGGTCTACACTCATTCCTGACCCCTATCGCCAGGATCAGAATGGTTTGAACAGACAGCAGCTGGCACTCTACGAGGACTTTGGACGACAAGCACGCATTCCACCAGCGACCCATGGCGGTTCAGCCTCCCAAGACGGCTCGCGCGCCCTGACGGAAGTTCTGGGAGACAGCTACCTGCCCAACATGCCGACTCCTGCAGAGGCGCCCGCATTGCCTCACCCAGGTCAAGTCCAGCGCATGCCAGGCATGCAAGGTGTGCTGCCACGTTCCAATGGCTATCTTGATCCCGCGACCCTCAACGACAGGATTGTTGCACTGATGTCTGAGCTGCAGCAAGCTTCGAGAGAGGCTCCGGAAGAGCACATCAACGAGATTGGTGAGGGCGCCACCATCAGGCGTGTCTACACTCAACTGCTCGCCTTGATCGAGAGCGTACCTCAGCCTGAAAGCACTGTGCAGGCTTGTGCGAATCACTGTCTCGGCCTCATCTATGGCGACGCTCAGAAGCGCCTTGAGATCGAAGTTCTGGCCAGGTTCCTGACGCAGCTCTGTCGTATGTCGACACAAGCTTGCCGCCAGATTACCATGACCATCGCTACGGTCGAAGACGACAGAATCTTCAACGCACCAGCAACTATCGCCCTCCAAGGCGAGAGTTTGCTTGACATTGGCCACATCGACACGCTGATCAGCAAGGCACTAAAGCAGAGACGACCTGTCGCCTTGGGCTTCTTTAGCGACATTGTCGACGACTTGCTGCTGGGAGAGAATTGCGTGGCGCATCGTGCAGAGTTCGCTCAGTCGTACGAGGCCCTCGCTCAATGGCTCAACAGCATGACAGCCGAAGCAGAAGAGGACTCGCCTCAGTCCACGCCCCAGGAGCTGCTGGTTGGCAAGGAGATCATGAGTAAACTCCAACGGCCGACCGCACACGTGAACGGACTGCCAAGCCCAGAGTCTGACACGAAGCACATTGATCAGCAAGAGTATTTGTTTGAGGAGTGGATCAAGTTGCAGAATGGTAGTCCTGACAATTATCGATATCTGGCATTCATCTCCCAGCTACACGACAAGGGTGTACTTGCAGATCCCGAGGACACCTTGAGCTTTTATCGCAATTGCCTGGAATACTCCTGCGACCACTTCGAGGCCATCAGCAGCAGACCTTATGGCACGAGCGACATTGCTTACATTGCCATTGATGCATTGGCAAAGGTCACGGCCACCCTTGTGCTCTTCCAAGGCTCGAGAGAGAAGGAGCCGCCCGTGAATAAGGCAAAGTCATTCGAGGCATTCCTTCGCGTGGTTATCCTGGTGATGAACGAGAGCCACAACCGCAGTCTTGAGCGCTTTAACGGTCGTGTCTATTTCAGACTGTTCTCATCGCTGCTTTGTGAGATCGATGCAAACCACGTCCAGCTGTCGCCAGAGCAGGAGATTGAAGTGTACAAAGTCTTCGGTACGGCACTCCAGGTTCTGCAGCCTCGTTACTTTCCAGGATTTCTACACTCATGGATCGCATTAATCAGCCACCGTCTTTTGATCCCGGCATTCCTCGTCAACGGGCGCAACAATGGAGGCTGGAACCAGTTCACGAAGCTTCTTGCGATCCTGTTCGCCAACGTAGACCAGCTGTTCTCCTCTGGAGATGCTGCAGCCATTGCGCCTGAATTCTACCGCGCTGTGATCAAATTCATGATGGTCCTGCACCACGATTTCCCCGATTACCTGGTGGAGAACCACATGCAGCTCAACGCTATCATCCCTGCTCACTGCGGGCAATTGCAGAACATTGTGACCAGCGCAGCGCCACAGTCGCAGTCATCGCAGCCGAACCCATTCGCCCCAGGCCTGAAGATAAACAGGCTGGAGCAAGTCCGCGTGGCGCCAGCCGTCTATTCCGATGTAGACCACGTGCTCGGAGAGGCGCAAATCAAGACCATCATGGACAGGATCTGCCAGGCTAATGACCTCAACGAGCAAAGCTTTGCCTTCATCCAGGCCTCGGTCGACAGGGCCGATGGACAATTCAGTCCAATCTTGGTCAACGCTCTGATGGTCTATGTGGGCATCTCTGCCACCACTGCCTCTTCTGTCTTCTCAGCTGGCACAGCTCCCGCTCGTCTCCTGATCCGGCTCCTGCAGGAAAGTGGAACGAAGGCACGGTACCACCTGGTGCTCGCAATGACAAACCAGCTCCGATTTGTCAACTCGCACACGCACTATTTCACGACTGCTCTGCAACACATCTTTAGCACAAGTCAACAAGATCTGCAAGAGCTTATTCTCCGTGTTGTGAGCGAGCGTATGATGCACGATCGTCCGCATCCATGGGGCTTGCTGGTACTACTGTTGGAGATCATCAAGAACCCCAACCAGAATTTACTGGAGCAGCCTTGGGTCCGAGCTGCACCACAGGTCGAGCAGCTCTTGGCGAATTTGACCCACTCCAACCAACAGTTCACAAACAGTCCGCTCAGCACGCGCATGCCACTAGGCGTCCGGAACTAGAGAGTCCGGCAGGTGAATGGTGAAGAAAATTCTTCTCGACACGCGGACGGAAATGGGAGGCCGGATGTGGGAGCAGTACGGATGCCAAGAGCATACTATCGACGTTCTACTGGCAGCACATCAGTCGAGAATGCACATGGGTTTGGGGCACGGGAAACTGCTCAAGATTGGATCAAGGTCGTCACCGAAAAGCTCAATCTCGTCAGTGTACAGGCGGCAATCTCGGGCCCATCTGTGCCATCATCTGCACTTTCATCAGCAAATACTCCGCGCAGTGAGCCGAGCGAGTGGCCCGGAGCATCTGACGTTATGCCTTCCACGCCACTCTCTGTAACGGACGTGGACGCCGAGACTTCTAGTGTCAGTCGCAGAACAAGGCGCAGACATCGGCCAAGGGGCATACCAGTCGAACTTTCTGACCTGGCGTATGCCAGACCATACACTGCACAGGGCCGGGGGAGATTTTGACGGAGTCACATCGAGCGAATGGTGCAGGAGGAACAACAAAAGGTCGTAAGCTGATGAGCCCTTCAATTTGACAAGAAGGGAAATAGCAGCATGCATGATGATCCTTCAGTATTCGATCAAGTGGAATGTACAATCATGCATTGGGTGGAGTTATGAGAGTCAGACTTGCAAGAGAGCAAAATCAACAGGTCAGATGGGTAATGAGACAGATGATCATGTATAATAGTGCATAGGCTGCTAATGAATGCATTGGGTGATGTGACTAAAGCAGTGTATTCCTTGTCGTCGGCGCATTCTGGCCTGCGATCTTCGACTACGATCGTGTGCCTGCTGCGTGCTCTACCGTGCGACCAGCGCGAATAACTGCTGCGGCGACAGGTCTTCTGCGGAGCTTTTGACAGCGCCCCTCTCAGCGAGTCCATCCGCAAACCGTTCGCGAGCTCGCTGGTTCTCCTTAATCAGTCGAAGCCCATCTTGCCACTCTGCGAATTGGCCTTGAGCGCATCGAATATCGCAATCCTCATCGCCTCATTGTCCTCCAGCAGGCTCTGCAATGCCTCACCACAATCGCGTGCTAGCGCCCAGAAGCACTGCACGAGACAACTCGTAGCCAGCATGGTCGTAGCTGTCTGCGTCTCTGTCGTGGGCGCTGGCAAGCTCGCGACTGATTTCGCCACGATAATGGCGCTGAGTGGTGATAGCGGGGCGAGCGCACAGAGCTTTCCGTAGACGAGTTCCTGAAGCTCTTCGTCTTGAATCTTGACTGCGGCAACAAATGCTTTGCTCAGCGTTTCGGCGTGTGCATCTTTTCTTTTCGTAGTGAGATCGAGTGCAGCGAACGCGGGGGGATCGCCGGTTTTGTTGATGAATCGCGGTCCGAGGTCACGGTCGCGGAAGTAGCTGGTGACGGCGCTGATGTCGCTAGGGTGTAAATTTGCTTCTATTGCGCGTTTATCGTGGGTGAGATCAAGTTCCGTGGCGTCTTCGTCGTCGCAGCGGCGTGAGAGCAGATATTGGCATTTTGCGATAACCTTATTTTCCACAACAAGGGTGCTTCCCTTCGGGAAGAGGAGTCTGCATTGATGCGGCCCAGGTGCAGTCGACTTTTGTTCCGACACGATCGGGTCGTCGAGCTCGATGGAGTCGTAGACCCTATCAGAGTCGTTGCTGGTTACCCGTACTGGTACCTTTCCGTTGTTGTTTGGAGGAGAAACAAACAGCTCGTCGTCAGATTCATTACTCTCGGTGTCGCCGTCGGAGATCTCGATTGCGTCGTTGATAGAATTATGTCTGCGTTTTATGCTTGGCCTGAAGGGGATTTTTTTGGTAAGTGACGGTTGGACCGGAGCTCGGCTCGGACCGAATTTCTGTCGCTTCGCCGGTGTCGACCGATTGGCATGTATATCATCATCTTCCAGGTCGATGACCTGACTGCGATGTCTCTTCTGCTGTCTCTTCTTTATCCCAAGTTTTCTCATCTGGGACCGATTCTTAATGTAGTTCGCCCAGAAGCAATCGTCGTTGTAGTGACGAGCATCTTCGCGAAAAGCTTTCCGTCGCTGCTTCTCCTCTGCCAAATCTTCGCTGTCGCCTGGCTGAAACTCGGGCTGTTTGTGCGGCGTGAGCCCAGCAAGGTAGTTTTTGTTCGGGTCAATTTCTTCCAGCATATCAGGGTGAACCCATATGCTGTAAGCTCGCTTGTCAGTTGTAGCTCGTAACCGGATATGAAAAAGTCGCTGCTCACTATTTCTGTCGGCCGAGCTGTATAGCTGGAAGGTTGATCGGGTCCTGGCGGATTGCTATGAACTGAGGCGGAGCGTTATCGTCGCTGCAAAGCACGACCGGCCACTGCTTCTCTCTGATAGTCGTGATATACGTTGCTCCGGCTTGGAGTACGATGGTCTTGTTGGCGGACTCCATGTCCATGTGATAGATGTCGTGATGCAGATTGTAGATTAGGCTCAAGAGAGGGACGAAGTAATTGGCTGTCGAATTGTCCGTTTGGTAGCGTGGATAGCTCTGTGATAATCATAGTGAGGTGTGAGCTTTGGCGTGTGAAGGAATGCAAACTGAGATGCTGCTGTGATAGAGAGTGATCATGAATGATCAGTGAGGCGACTTCAATTGAGCTTGTTGACGGCTTCTGAAAACGAGCTAATGAATACACGTGCTTCTGTCTTAACAGCTTCGTCGAGCAGAATCACACATGATGCTGTTGGTCTGGTCCAGTCTGATCGCATGATCAGGAGGAATGAGAGCGATCTCTCCGTGTTAGGTGGAAGCAGCTCGTGTTCGTCATGGTCCACCCACTGAATTGGCATATTGATACTGTCTTACGGTATTCCGTCGGGACTGATTGGCTCACTGCAGAGACTCAATAGGCCTTTCCGCAGTGCAGAATTGAGAGAGTGAAGTAGAAGAGTAGCGACAGACGATGTGAAGTGAACTTGCGTGCCAAGCCCGAGCAGGGATGCTTAATTATCCCCGTTTAAGACCGAAGCGGACACGTTATTCGAGAGCTCCAATCGCGACTATTGCAATACCACGAGCCCGAGACAACAGATACCGACCAACGCACACCAAGGCATACACGTCGAAAAGACCGCGACCATGTTTGGCTCTTTGTCCAACATGCAGCCCCGGCAACTGGCCGCCCAAGTCCTCAACTTTGCCCTCGTGCTCTCGACCGCGTTCATGCTCTGGAAAGGCCTCTCCGTCTTCACGAATTCCTCGTCGCCCATCGTTGTCGTGCTTTCGGGCTCCATGGAACCGGCCTTTCAACGCGGCGATTTGCTGTTCTTGTGGAATAGAGGGATAGAAACGCAGGTCGGAGAGGTCGTGGTGTACAATGTGCGAGGCAAGGACATTCCCATTGTGCACAGAGTTGTGAGGAGGTTTGGTGGAGGGTGAGTTGCTCATTGAGAGCATGAGAACACTAAGGGAACGTTGCATCTAACCAACTGCTAGAGCGAAACCACTGCAGCTTTTGACAAAGGGAGACAACAACGCCGCGGATGATACTGAGCTTTACGCGCGAGGACAGGATTTCTTGGAGAGGAGTAAGGATGTGGTGGGGAGCGTGGTGGGTTTCATCCCTTCTGTCGGATACGTGACGATTCTGTTGAGCGAATACCCCTGGCTGAAGACGGCCATGTTGGTGTTCATGGCGTTAACAGTAGTGTTACAACGAGAGTAGCAAGGACTGGTTGCTATTGGACTGCTTCGAGCGCAGACTGGAGTTGGGGTGTTCACAAAAGGTGGAAGAGACGCTCTGATGTCAATGTTTCAAGGGCTTGTACACAACTGGCATGTTTGACATTGAGTGAGAGTCTGGCTTATGTGCGTCTCTCCAACTGCAGCCACGAAGATTCAATCCTTCTCCCAACCTCAGGCCCAACTTGCAGGCATATTCGTCTCATTATCCCATGCCAGCCCATGGTATGTCCTGCGAGTACTCGCGCTACCTGCACCTCAACATCAACAACCTCCTCTTCAAGCATGTGCATTGAACGGCCATGCCACGTCCAGATTATGACTGTGAAACTTACACCACGTCTGATGAGCTGTATTTCCGACACTCTTGATCTCCTGCAGAGACCGGAAAGTCAGCACGTAAACCCTCTCGGCCAGTCGATACCATTTCACTTACCTTGTGGCTAGCCAGACACTCCCAACAGAACTCAAACTTGCACATCTTGCACTTGATATGATCACACCCATCTGTCTTCTGAATCCTCCAACCACACTTTGGCCCAGGGCACTTCTTGCTCACTTCGTCCAGCATAGCCTGCGTGGCTTTTTCTTCTTCTTTGGCCTTGGCTCCAGAAGTTCTGTACTCGTACTTTTCGCACGTCTCGCCAGTATGCCATGCAACTTTGTGCGTCAGACACTGCTTGTAGCCGCACTCTGCACAGTCCATGAACGCTCCCGACTCGTTCTCGATGTTGAGCTGTCCAGAGTTGCAATTGGGCGATAGGCACCAGGCGAACTCGTCGAGCTGGGAGAGAGCATTGCGCGTGAGCATTTTCTCGTAGGACTGGAAAGTCGCGTCATTGGAGCAAATTCGAATGTCGTCGTACGAGAGCTTGCAAGGACATTCGGGGCACTTTAGTTCTTCCGTGCCTTTCGTCTCAAACTCGGCTGCCATCCAGCTTTGCATACATTCTGTGCAAGTCCAGCTGTCGTGCTCACAGGAGGTGGTAGCTGCTTTGGCTGGAAATTCGAGTGGTGGTTTGTCGTCACCGCAACAGACACATCCTCGTGGACGGGTGCGTTCTGCTTCTTCTGCCGCCAGCCGGGCCTCTTCCTGCCGTTGCATTTCCAGGGCTTGCTGACGGTCGAGCTGCTCGACTCGAAGTCGTTCGAGCTCCTGCTCCTTTCTTAATGCAATAGTCTGAAGTCTGTCCTCCCACTCTTGTTGTCGCAGTTCCATCTCCGCTTTGAGAGCCGCTTCCAGGGCCAGTATCTTGTCCATACCGTAATCTTTGGCGTCCGACCCTCTTTGGTGTCGTTCTTGCGACACTCTACTTTTGGCTGAATGCCAGGTCTGGTGATCGTCTTCCTCTATGTTCATGCCATTGTCCACCGGACTGACAGACGCTTTCCGCTCCAGTAAAGATGATACTGCCAGATAGTCGCGCAGCTGTTGCGGATCGCTTTCATCCCATTCTTCGTCCGGGATCGCTGGGCTCTTGCCCTTGCCTATAGTAGACTTGCGTATAGTAGACTTGCGATGTATGGCGTGCGGAGCTACCAAGCGCCCTTGTGCAGACGCCGCCTTCTGGTATGTGAGCACATTGGCAGTGCCAGTCTCTGGTCGTGCCGATGACGCGGACTCCGCCTCCTGTAATGGGAGGAAATCCGCTGCGCCAGCCTGTAGTGGTGGTTCCGATGGCGCGTGTTTTGAGCTCGTTCCAGGCACGCTGTCTACGACAGTCCCGTCCAACCCACCAGATATCAGGACATCTGTTTGACTATTGTACAGATTTGCCGCAAGGCCAGCTTGCTGCGACTTCTTCTTGCCGCCGAACATGGAAAATCTCGACTTCTTGGCCACGTCGTGGTTCGAGGCCACTTTCTTCGCTTTGACAGGCCGTCGTTCCTCTCTGAACCCATACATACCGACTGGAACCATGACGATTTCGTACTGTTGTTCAGCCGATTCGCTTGCGATGCTTTCTGACTGCATCGAGTCGTGTCGGTTCATTCTCGCTGCGTTTGGGATGTCTAGGGAGGGGCCGATCTGCTGCTCATTCAACGCATCCAAGGCAACACTGCTTCGACTCGGCTTGTGTAGCTTCGCAGTTGGACGCATGAGTGTTTCCGGACCGTCTCGAATTGCATTGCGTGTGTCTTGTATTGGGCTGCCCGCGGACTTGGTGAACCTCGCTCTCATGGTCTTCATGGTGGTCGAGAAGCTGCTGCCACGCAGCGGTTGTCTGCGGCAGCTGTGTCTGTGTGTGTATACTCTGTCATCTACAAGGTTGAAGTGCTCCCAGGCGGGTCTGTGAGAAGAATGATTATAAAGCGCGCCATGAGACAAGCAAGAACAGCGACCACAATGACTCTGCCAGCCAGCGTGAACAGCCACGCCCGAGAGCATAGCCGCGACCACAAGCGATGAGCGAAGCGAGGGTCGGGACAGCGTGCAAAGTCTAACTCGAAAGGCGTATGGGAGGAATTAGCGTATTCTTACCATATCGTAAGGCTGTGCTGGTATAGGCTAATATGGATCATGCGGCACGCAGTGCCCCAGCACCCACTACCGCGATGCATGATGGCCATTACTGATTCACTGGTACTCCACGGGCGGCCTATCTTTCCGTATGCGGATCAGGCAATAGGTAAGCATACCCAGAGAAACAGTTCCTTGGCATAGTTGAGGCATCATGGCGTGCGTTGGGCGAATCAACTGGAAGATGGGCTGTGCCGGTCGCGAAATTGAAACAGGTCTCGAGACGCATCACCAAGGCAATCGTACAATTGAGATCGGCCGGCTTGCAGGAGGAGGTCCGTTGTTGGTTTGCGCTGTGTGACAGCTCTGCTGCGCACCCAAGGGTGGGAGGCTGAGCTTCCCACAGGTCGAGCTAGTTCCTCCCAGAGGCCGCCACCCACTGCCACCACATTTTCCCTTCTGGTCGGAGTTCGCAGCCCGAGTAAACAACCATTGGAGCCATTCACGTGTCCAGGTGATGCTGCTCTTCTCCTCAGTGCTGTACCGAGCCGGATCGCATCTCGCCTGTGTTCTCCTCTTCTCTCGGTCTTGCTGCTCGCGACGTGCACTGCGGAATCACTGGAATAGAACTAAGTCTCATCAGCTCGGCGGCCCGGCATTGAACTGCAGGTTGGCATGGGAGTCAGAGCAAGACTGTGTGCTTGGAAAGTGATGCGCATCATGTCGCGAGGGCAGCAAACATTTGGAGTGAAGTTGAGGTAGTCTGCTGGCCTAACTTAGGAGCAAGGATGGTCGATCTGTTTGTCAGCATCTTAGGGTTGACTGTTTGAACCTCTGGGACGACGCCAACGGCACAGGCGAATACAATATGCGCGCTGCTATGATCATTTCATAGGTGATAATGGACTGAAATTGAAGCGAGATTGTCTCGGACTCTGAGTGCATCGGACTGTCTGCATGCGCGATTAAAAGTGCCCAGGCATTGGGCCTGTTTCGACAGCGTTTCTGACCACTGCACATGCGCACGCCTGTCTTTCACAGCAGCCGCGTGAGAAAAAACACACTTGACGGCTCGAACAATGTTGAAACAGGAACCTGGCAGGCTATATGTTGTTTGCGTTCTACATCAGAACAAGGCCACTGCTTCACTTCACATGGCTCCAACCCTTGCTATCGTTTCCAGCATCCACCATAGTACTCTTACCTTGCCCATCAGTCCCGTACGCCTGCTGACATGCGCGCCGAAACACCGAGATGAATCTCCAGACATCTTCGAACGAGTTGTAGAGCGGAGCAGGCGCCACGCGTATGACGTCTGGCTTTCGCTCATCAAGCACCACGCCTTCATGTTCCAGAGTCTCCATGACAGATTCTAGCAACCCTGGCCTGAGCATAACAGACAGCTGAGCGCCGCGCTCTTCGGGCTTGCGAGAAGTGATTATGCGGTATAGAGCCTCCCCGAACTGCTGCTCCTGCTCGCTTGCGAGGAGATCGAGCAGCGTCTCAAGGTATGCAGTCAGCTTCAGACTCTTCCCGCGGAGGGCCACCATCGAAGTCTGCTTGAAGACGTCCAGGCTTGCCCGGACAGCGGTCGTATCTGCAACTGATGTGTTTGATACTTGCCATCCTGCTGCCCCAGGCAGAGGAGAGAACTGGTTGTCCATCACGAAGCGACTCGTCTTCGAAGAACCCCACCAACCAGAAAGCCTTGGTCGATACTGGAGCTGGCCATCTTTCCGAGTCACTTCGCCATGTCGTTCGTGCACGAAGGCGCCGCCGATACTGCCTGGGCCAGAGTTGAGATACTTGTAGGTACACCATGCGGCAAAGTCGACATTCCAGTCATGTATTTGCAGGGGTACATTGCCAGCCGCGTGCGCGAGGTCCCAACCGATGGTGATGCCATACCTGTGTGCGTGCGCTGTTATAGCCTTGACGTCGAGAAACTGACCTGTGTAGTACTGAATGCCTGGGAGAAGTATTAGAGCAAGCGATTCGGCGTGCTCATCGATCTTTGACAGTATATGTTCGGTCTGAAAAAGCAGTGAAGCCTTGGTCGGCGGCTCCAGCAGAATCATGGAGTCTTCTGCGTCAAAGCCATGGTGGCAGATCTGTGATTGAACCTGGAGCAATAGAGCCAATCTTAGCACTTTCTCAAAGACGTGAGACACAGCCATGGTGGCGGCCGGCACGCCCGACCCGTGGCCACGAGTCTACTTACTGCAAAATGATCGCTGGGAAAAGCCTTCCCCTCGAGCAGAATCTTATGCTTTTCCTTTGTCGGTCTGTAAAAGCTGCACATGAGGAAATGGAGATTTGCAGTCAACGTCTGCATCACGGCAACTTCCTCTGCCTTAGCGCCGACAATGTTAGCCATGTCTGCGCGGACGTCATCGTCAACGTGCAGCCACGGAGGCAGGCGAGTGTCTGAAACGTCTTTGAAATGGCCGTATACGCCCTTCCTCGCCCACGTTGACAGATACTCTTCGAAATATTCTCGCGTGAGCGTCGGCTGGAGACCCAGAGAGTTGCCGCAGAGATAGGTCGATGACTCATCGTCCATCTCATCGGGCTGTGCAGTGATGGTCTTTCTGGCAAGGTCTGCTCTCGTTGGGATTACGAAGAGGTCCCGAAAGCCCTTCAGATCGTCCAGCTCATCTTGTGCCTGAGCATAAGCCTGCGAGAAGAGTTCCGACTGATCCATATCGATGGCTGACGACCCTGTGCGATAGGCTCTGGCGCCAGTCGCAGCGATGCCCACGTGTGAAGGTCTTTGCGATCACCAGGCGATGGAGAACACGTGAAGTCGATGGTCTTGTGATCTGCGCTGCCTAGTTCTACCTCAGCCCGCGAAGTCGCCGTGCTTGGATGGGTTGCGTCGAACTTGTCGCTGTGGCATGTGACTGGACGCGATGACTTCACTTGGAGGTGTCCTTTCTGTTCAGATGAAGTGCACAGCTTGATCAACGACGAGAAGTTCAAATCAGAAACGAAGAAGAAAAGTCGAGTTGAAGGTGACTATTCTACTCTACTAACTTAGTATAGTTCTGTACGTGCCAAGAGCTCCGTCATCATCGCAGCCTCTCGTCCTCCGAGACAACAACAACCTGAGACGACATTCTTTCTCTCGTCGCATACACATCTGCTCCTACTCCCGCCAATCTAGACACTCGACTTGATTCGCGCCGGCGACACGGGACGGACGTGGCTGGCGCGAGGCATGTCTATTTCGGTCTTCATCGGACACACCGGCCAGTGTCTGCGACTCGACCCCAGCGTCAACAATACCCTCGAGGCTGTGCGCTCGTGGATCGCGTCGCACGCCGACATCCAGACGCGCAGCCAGATCCTGCTCACTGCGCAGGGCAAGCAGGTCAGGGCGCAGACGCTGCTGACCGAAACGGAGCTATATGTCTTCGATTCGGGCTGGCTCAACGGCAAGAAGACGGCCAGTCCGTCGCGCGACTCGGCGGAGAGCCTAGGCGGCGATGCGTTTGACCCAGGACCGGCGCCCGACACGATCGCCAACACAAGCGACCTGGCGTCATGGCAGAACCTGTTCAAGGTGAGAAGGAGCTGGGCGGCGGGACTGCTCAGCGGCTGCGACACGCGGGCGAAGCAGGCAGAGCGGCTGCGGGACAGGAAGTCGGTGATAGAACGCAGTCTGGGTGTCGCCGTAGCCAGTCTGCAGCAGCACATCAAGAGCGGCGAGAAGCAGTATGCAGGCGTGGAAACTTGGGCGGCGGAGCAGCTGCACGAGCAGCAGGCGCATGCCGACAACTGGGAGCACAATCTCGAAAGCCTGCGACGCATACCCGCGAGACCAGAATTCACACGTTTTGTCCAGCCCATGGGCTCCGTCACGGGCTCGCGACGACAGTCTCAGCAGTACATTGCCACGCTACAGGGATACGTGGACATCGTGACCGTCAAGCAGGCAGCCAGTGCTGCGAGGGCGTCGATGTCTACTCTGAGCAATAAGCTAGATCACATGCGGGAGGAGCTGGACTCTGCGATCAACAGCAGCAACGAGCTGCTCCACGCCGTAGATCAAATCAACAACCGTTCCTTGCTTGACGACAGTACTTCTGATCCAGCTCAACTGCTCGAGGAGATTGACATGGTAGTCAAAAAGATGGCCTCCGATCTCGAGCACGTGCAGTCGTTGCCCAACACTCCTCAAGCCTGCGCTCAGGCATCGAAAATGGCACTCCTGCACACGCGCAACTATCTGCCGAATCTCAACGACTACTGCGTGGAAATGAGCGAGCTTGTCCAGAAGTTCACCCGCGAGAGGGACCACGCTGCCGAGATAGCTTTGGAGCATATGCAGACACTATCTGCAATCGAGTCGCAGCTTGCGAAGCTCTACCAGGACGTCAAAGAGGTCGACCTGCCCGACGACCAGCAGCAGCCTTTCGTGACGCTCAGCATAATCTCGCGCCTGCCTTCGGTCTATGGCCACCTATTGGTGGAATCTGTGCGTCGTCGAGAGTGGGTCGCGAAGATGAAGAGAGATTCCGCTACGTTGCAGGAAGAGGTTGCGCTGTATCAGGAGGAAGAAGAGAAGCGACGTAGAAAGTGGACGCGCAATGTTGACGATCTGGTCTCCGCCGACGCGCTTCAAAGCCGTGTCTTGGGTATCGAGCTGAACCTGCAAAACGAAGGCGGGAGCTGGCCGATGGTGACAAGAGAGGAACTGGCAGAGTACCTGAGCACACTGCTAGAAGTCTTTGGTCAAGGACCTGTCACTGATGA
Source organism: Septoria petroselini (assembly GCA_022559915.2). NCBI lineage: Eukaryota > Fungi > Ascomycota > Dothideomycetes > Mycosphaerellales > Mycosphaerellaceae > Septoria > Septoria petroselini. Next base: position 128,034 of record JAFJTQ020000067.1, read on the forward strand.
GATCGATCAAGCCATCAAGGACCTTGACAAGCTCACTCGCAAGCAGATCAAGCATGCCAAGGCGTTCAAGAACGGCAGCATGCACGAAGCAGCTTTCGCCGACACGTCACTGTTTCTCCGAGGTGACGATTCTAATAAGAATTTGCAAAACGCTAATGCGCGCTTGGAAGAGGAAGTAAAAGCCCAAAAGAGTCGCGTGCGAAAGCTAGAAGACTTGCTGCATCGATCGACGCAAATGAGCAGCAGGATCAGTACTGGGGATATCTTCACACCGACTAGCGAAGGCGCGCTGTCGCATCGTGTTTCTACACCGACAATACCGCTCGGCACACCACAGCCTTTTGATGACTTTTCACGCAACAGTTCCCTAAGCAAGCGCAGACCATCATTTGCGCAAGGCCAAAGCCAAGAGGAGAAACGCCTTGCTAAGCGGGTGGTGGATCTAGAGGCTGAGCTCCAGGCGCACAAGGACGAGGCAGCAGCGAGGAAGAACTCAGACGCCGAGGGTCAGAAGCAAATCGAGGAGGCGATGACCACTAAGAATGATCTCATGGCGAACATGGATGCCCAGCAACGTGAATTTGCCGTCCAGAGGCGCAACCTGGAGCGAGAACTGGCCGAGGCAAAGGAGAAAATCGATGAGGCCGAGAACGAAGTCGAAAGACTGTTGGGATCTCGCGATGGTATTGATGAAGAAATATCGCGCCTCAAGGAAGATGCAGCTGGGCATGCCGCACGCGCTGCTACGGAGCATGATGCTCGCAGCAATCTCGAACGCAGGTATGAGCAAGCAGAATCGGCTCGGAAGCAGGTCGAAGAGGATCTTCGAAGGGCGCAACACGAACAGGAGTCGAGACGAGAGACGGAAACCGAGCAATTGCAGCTGTTGACGACAGCGCATGCCCATCTTGTTGCGAATACCGAAGCGCCAACGGGCCTTCTGGCTCTGGCCACGGCGCTCGAGGAGCTTGCACGTAAGTCTGCTGCTCACGCAATAGACCTCGAGGAAGCAATTGCCTTCGCCAAGAGCGAGAACAAATCTCTGTGGTCAAGCAATGAACGACAGAAAACCGAGCTCGCGGCTGCAGCACAACAGCAAGCGGATAGCGAAGAAGAACTACGCCTCGCTCGCGATAAGCTGGCTGGGGAAGAGGCAAAGGCCCAGTCACTTGAGCAGCAGCTTGTGGAAGAACAGGAACAACTTCAATCGTTGCGCAATAAGTTCGCCGAGGGCGAGACCGGTTCAGAAGTACTGCGTCAGCGGGTGACCGAAGAGGAGGAGCGTGTGGCGAAATTGCGCACTGAACTGGCAGAGGCCAAGTCTTTGAACAATAACCTCGACGTGGAGATCCTGCGCATGCAGAAGAAACAAAAGGCCTACCAAGCTGGTGCAGAAGCCACTTCAGAGCGTCTACAGAAGCGTGCAGAGCGTGCCAAGGACGTATCGCAGAAGCTATACTCGCAGAATCTGAGATTGGTGCGTCTGCTTGAGCGACTTGGTCTTGTTGTCACGCACGAAGGCGAGAAAATGGCAGTGGAACGGGCATCAAAAATGGCCGCTAGCACCACCATGATGGATCCCTCCATGTATATGAGCAGACACGTGTCAATGACCTCGCCGCCTCCGACACGAAAGTCCTCTACGGCGGACGACGAGCCCGCCAACGATTTGAAGATGCTTCACTGGGCTGATGCGCAAAATCTCGAAGAAGAGAACGTGCAATATGAGGCATACATCAGCAATCTTTCACGCTTCGACCTTGACGTCTTTGCTGATGCAGTCACGAAGCGTGTCAAGGATTTCGAATACACGGCGAAGAAGTACAGCAAGGAGGCAAAGGAGTGTACTAAACGTGCCGATGCATACAAGGAACGTGCACTGAAACTCCGGGGCGAGGCTCATGCTAAGATTGCTGTTCGTGACTTCAAAGAGGGTGATCTAGCATTATTCTTGCCTACTCGTGGAGGACAAGTCAAGGGCGCGTGGGCTGCATTCAACATCGGATGTCCACACTACTTTCTGGCCGAGCGCGAAGGGATGCGCCTGGGATCGCGGGACTTCATTGTAGCTCGCATACAAAAGGTGGAACAGAAGATCGTCAATCTGTCTGGTCAACGTGCCGCAGCGCAAATCGCCGCTGATGGGCGCCGTTCGGGAGAAGCAACAGATGCCGCTGCATTTATGCAGGCCGAGGATGAGAATCCCTTCGATCTCTCCGACGGCCTGACGTGGTGGATGGTGCACGCAGCCGAGGAACGTGGCGCGGGAGCCGCGCCAACCACGCCCGGCTTGGGTAAGAGCACGGTCAGCACGGCAACTGTTGATGCCAAAGGTAGTATCCGCATCAAGCGAAGCAGCAAGGGTGATGATGCTAGCAAGCACCTCAACAAGAGTCTCGATTCTCGTCGCTCGAGTTCGACATCCAAGAAGAACTTCCCGGCCGCATCCAATGCCGCTATGGGTAGCGCATCGGCCACATCTCATACAGAAACACCACGACAGCGCTCGGAGAGCCGGGCCTCTTCTCTCAACAATCCAATGCTGCCCACCGCACAGCCTCCGCGTCCGCTCCCGGCCCCTGCAGGATCAGGCCTAGGAATCACCAACGACACTCATCCACACGAACAGGTGCGACAAGACCTTCTGTGGGGTCCATGATCGCCGCCATCGTCATGGTCCTCAACTCATAGATAGAACCCCTTTCTAACCAAGCTTCACAGATTCGCACGCTTCCAGTAGCTGCAGATGCAAGTCGGCCAAGGTCCGCAGGCAGTGGGCCTGCAGCCGCAGCTGGTCAGAGAAGACCCTCGGCTTCACCGAGCAAGACCCGTCAACGGTCCCAGTCACCTAGTAAGAGTGTGCGGTCGTTGCAGCGACATCTAGAAACGCCGACTAAGCCTTCGTCTGCCAAGAAGACGGGGTGGGAAAGTATTTGGAGTGCGGAGTTCTCCGTCGAGAGTCCGAGTAAGGAGAAGAAGAAAATGGACTGGCATTGAGACCAGGATTACAGACGCACCAGATCTAGGCTTGAGAATGAAGGATTACACCAGAGGGCGCTGGACTGTATTGGCATTAGCGTAGGCGCATTAGCATGGTATCGCTATAGGTGCAAACAACTGTTTGCTTACGCCCACCCTTCCTGGGTCTCTAATTTCTCCTGTGGCGCCTGGATCTATCTGCATATCCGCGCCGTCGGAAAAGCAAGATGAGAGCTGCTATCAGCGCCAGCTCCGAAACGCCTCGTACACTATTACTCAAGACGGCTTCACCCTGGCTGTCGTCTGTCTTTAGGGAAGAGCTGGAATTCGATGCAGTGGAGGACACTGCTTGAGCAGTCGCAGAGGCTTCGTTGGCGAAGCTTGAAACACGCGATGTTGTCAATTCGATCCCTCCCGTCGTCCGTGTCAGCGTCGAGAGCGTTCTCAGAGCCGTGAGATGATCGTTTTGCGTTGTGCTGTTGGTCACGCCACGGACGACTGTACTGCGATTCTGTGTGCCTGTGGTCTGGTGCGGCGGGATAGTCTCGGGCAGTCTGACGTGAGGTATCATCGGTCTGATGATTAACCTGCTGGGGAACAGTGCCTTGCAGTCACTTGTAAGTGCATCCTCTTCGCCAACGTCTCATTCCGTGGTCAGTTCAAGGGCTGACGCTACATCGATGGAAGGGACTGACCTTATCTGCAAGGCATTGATCGTAGTATAGGATAATCTTGTGCCACTCTTGGTTGACACCTATTGGCACAAACGCAGCGTATTGGAGCACTGCGACCACGAGGCCCAGGTTAATGAAGACCATGGACCGAGCACTTCCCTGACGTGTACCATCGATCGCGGCTCTCCGGAGACACGCTGCTATGACAGGTGCGGCAACAGCCACCAAGAGGTACACATATCCTGGCATTGCCACGAAGCGATCGCCATGGGCCTGCAATTTGCGATAGCTTTCGATGCTGTTGAGAAGTTCTGTGACTGCTGCACTGTTTCGTGGGACATGAAAGCCTGGTGGCGGCTTCACTCCAGCCTTGATCGCTGCCTCGCCATTCGCCTTGGATTTGCCAGTCAATGCTGGCTTCTCGTGGTCAGCCTGTTCTCACCAAATCGATGTGAACTGGCCTTACCAGCTCTTCTCTGCACTCTTGCAGGTACTCAAGCTTCGATGTCCACGCTGCGAGACGGTATGATTTGTACGTCCAAGGCACGACAATAGCGCCCATAGACAGCATGATTATCCATGATAATTTGCTGACGCTCTTCAGCTCTCCCCAGGCGTATGAGCCCACAGTTTGGGAGAACCGTTGAAGTCGTGACGGCCGCGATCCTGCTTGACTGACCGGGGAGAAGGGGTCCGACAAAGCTTCTGGAGATTGCGCTGTTTCTGGCGTCAACGAGCTTGAACTTGCAACGACCGAGTGCAATGTGTTTGGCGTGGGTTGTGAAGGAGGTAAAGTGGAAAGTGATACGTCAGAGCTGCTTGCCTGTGCCATATCTACTTGCAAAGCGCCTGCATTCACTTTGGACAAGACGCTGACCACATATAGTCATGCTTCAGACTGGCGGCTCGAACACTTCAGGTCGCACAACTGCGTCAGCTTCTCCATGCAGATGGCGGCCTCTTTGATTGACTGGATGCCCTCCAGCGTCACATGCAGATTTGCTCGGCACTGCCTGCCTCACTGAGTGGTTCAAGCTTTTGTTGGCAGTCAGCTTTGATCTGTAAAGAGACGCGAAAAACATTGCTCGTAAGAATGGCCTCCCAACAGTATCCAACCATACCAGGTGAAGACTTCGTCGCGCATTGGGAATCGGACATTTCCGAACTAAGCTCACCATCGACTGAATCCCACGTACTGTTAGACACCTCATCCGGACCCCAAATTGCAGCTCAGTCATCTGGGACGTGTTCAGAATCGCTTGCAACGAGGCTGAATACGCCCCACGAGAGTGGAGAAAATGGACGATTGACCCCTCAAGACATATCCTCGCCGTCCAAAAACATTAGGGCGACGCGCGCTATCCGTGACGGATCATGTGGCTCCGACCTGGAATCTGGCGATGCTCGCGAGCCGGAAGACCAGCCAACGTCAAACAAGCCAGTCTGGCTTTGGAACACGTCTACGCCTGTTCCCAACCAGGACGCAGACGCGCGGAGATATGCTGAATGCTACGAGAACGCCCGGCGCTTTCGAGCTGTAGTGCAGGACAGTAACGACGAGGTTCCTCATTTGCACAGATTCGCACTACTTCGATCGAAGGTGCTACTCCAAAAGGAGCAGGCATTAGTGGCCCAGCACAAGAAGCTGGCAGATATCGAACGTGGCCTCAAGTCGCTCGACCTTCCACTGTATTGGAGACGCTATGGCGCGGAAGAACTTCTGAAGGTGACTCAGAGCTATAGCAATTTGGAAGAGAACTGGCTCGCGAGCATTCTAGAAATCGAACGGCTGCTACTTGACTACGGTATGCATGGATCACATCAGCTGCTGGCGTTTGCACTAACGCATCGACGCAGACAAATTTTTGCTCAGTACGAACGATGTCTTGCATCTGAATCGGCAGACTCTCCAGAAGACATTTCGTGCAGCTCCTCAACCAGAATTTACATACATCATCGACGGGCTCCCGCTCGTGCGCCGTCCCGATCAAGAAACACAACAATCCGCACTCTTCAAGCACTTCAGTAGTGTATACCTCCCTGGCATCCTTCTCACGACGACAATTTTCATGCTCCACATACTTCCAATACTCGGCATCTTCTACCTTGGCCGAAGCTCTTCTTCGGCCAAACCCGAGAGCGCCCTCGCGATTCTGGTCGTGTTCACTGCTCTGTTCACCGCGACAATCTCGGTCCTCCTGGAGTGGAATCGGAACGAGACGTTTGCAGCTACGGCTGCTTATTGCGCGGTGATCGTAGTCTTCGTGAGCAATTTCGTAGAATTGGCGCAGGGAGGAGGATGAGAGTGAGCTACGAACTGGCAGAACGTTATCATTGTTTACTCTGCTTTTGAAGTCTTACTATATCATGCCGCTGTATCGCTATCTACACATCAATCATCGCTCATGCACACGCATATTGCACACCTGCTGTGTCAGATGCAGCGCTCGAAACTACTCTTCGCAAGACAGTCACACAAGGCCACCTTATGTCTTGACGTCTGGCTCGGTGCGGCCGACATACTCCTGCAGTTTGAGAAGATCGGTGGCGAGCTTGACGTTGTCCTTGAGATATTCCTGGGCGTCCCAGCTGTATGTGCTCTTGTCCGTCTCATGCTTCTCAATGTACAGGCGAATCGTGGCGCCGGAGCTGCCCGTTCCCGAAAGACGCACGACGATACGGCTCCCATCGTCGAATTTGACGTAGATACCCTGGTTCTTGCTCACACTGCCATCAAGGTCGGTATAGCTGAAGTCGTCGGCCTCGACCACCTTGCGGCCGGCAATGTCGCTGCCCACAAATGTATCCTTCTTGGTCGTGATGAGCTCTGTCATGTGTGCGACCACCTTGTTGGCGCCCTCGCTCTCACAGCCTTCGTAGTCGTAGCGGGTGAAGAAGGTTCGGCCATAGATGTTCCAGAAGTCGTGTTGAATGCTGTTGATCGATGGCGTGCTGCCACTCTGCTCACCTACACCAGCAATGATGTTGAGCCAGGCGACGATGGCCCAGAGACCGTCCTTCTCGCGGATGTGGTTCGAGCCGGTGCCGAACGATTCCTCGCCACAGATGTTCATCTTGTCTGAATCGAAGAGACCGCAGAAGAACTTCCAGCCAGTTGGCACCTCGTAGCTCTGGAGACCCTTCTTCTTGGCCACAAGATCGACTGCGCCAGACGTTGGCATGGAACGTGCAAGACCGTACACGCCCTGCTTCTTGAAGTAGGGGATCAAGTCGGCGTAGTGTGCAATGATGGCGAGCGAATCGCCAGGTGACACGAATGAGTTCGCGCCGTAGATCATGTTGCGATCTCCATCACCGTCTGATGCAGCACCAAAGTGGATGCCTTCCTTGTCCACTCGGTCGACCAGCGACTTTGCGTAGACGAGGTTGGGGTCTGGGTGGTGTCCGCCAAAGTCTGGCTTTGGCACGCAGTTCTGTGTGCTGCCCTTCTGTCCAAGCTCTTTCTCGAACACATCGACACCGTAGTTACCTGTGACACCGCTGAGACCGTCGAAAAGGATCTTGAAGTCTGGGTGGTCCTTGAGGAACTTCTTGATGAGATCGAAGTCGAAGATGTCCTTGAGCATTCTCACGTAGTCCTCGGTGCTGTGCACAATCTCCACCTCGAGTGGGCCGTATGTCTTGGTGCCGATGGTGCTGAGGTCAACGTCGGGGATGTCTGCAATCTTGTACTCGCTCAGGGTCTTTGATGTCTCGTAGATCTTGTTGGTGACGCTCTCTGGTGCGGGAGCTCCATTGGTCAGGTTGTACTTGATGCCAAAGTCCTCATCGGGTCCACCTGGGTTGTGTGAAGCGGTGAGCAGAATGCCACCAGTGGCCTTCTTGATGCGGATGAGATGCGAGGCAGCAGGCGTCGAGAGAATGCCGTTCTGTCCGATCAACAGCTTCTTGACGCCATATGCCGCTCCGATCTTTGCAATGAGCTGCGTGACTTCCGGGTTCCAGTACCGTCCATCACCACCAACGACGAGGAAGGAACCCTCTGCGCCTTCGGGGATCGAGAGGATGATCGAGGCGACGAAGTTCTCTGCGTAGTTCTCTTGCTGGAACACCTTGACCTTCTTGCGCAGGCCGGACGTTCCTGGCTGGGGGCATTATCAGTCACTGTTCGCTGATAGACGTGGGGCTGGACACGCTCGTCTACCTTTTGGTCGCCAAAGGCCTTGGTCTGGACTGTTTTGACGCTCATGGTTTGCGTGTGAGAGTGTGTTTGTGTCGGTGTGGAAGGAGAAAAAGCTCAATGGCAGGAACGAGGGTGTTTTTAATCTGAACCAACGTGGTTGCGATGAGTGCTGGCTGCCCCGCTAATATGCACGGATGGGAGGGTCTCGAGGTTTCTCTTGGAGCTCAATGCACGATGATGGTCTTTGGTTGAGCCGGGGAGCTCGCCACCGGCCTCTGATGGCCAATTAGAACGATATCTACTGCTGCACTCGTTGGGGCAAATCTATGGAGAGGATCTGCGTGACAGTCCAGATGCCGCTTCTGTTCCCACCACCTCTGCTGTACAACAACGTACACATCGCCGAACAGCCGATAGGCATGCCGGCGCCGGCGTCGCTATCCCAGAGGCACCAATGGGCCAAGGCCTCGCTTTACGCGGACTCCTCACCGAGTGTACAGAGTTTGGGCAGGCCTGGACCGATGATTGATGATACCAGATTCACATCGCCATGCGTTAGGAACGCGAGATGTAGCGTTGCTTCAACGAATCCTGACAATGTCCTTTTCTTGCAACTTCCGCTTTGCATGCTGCAACATTCAGATTGTGGAGGAAAGCCTGACAGCGAGATTCCGATAGGAACACGGCGCCGTAGGGATTTACTGGCAGACTCTGTAGCAAGTCCAGCTGCGCCCGGCAATACTGTCCTGAAGGCCTTTCTGCCTTACCAACGAGTGATCGTCGATGGTTCCATGATAACATCAAGATGAGATCGTTTGTGGACTCATCACGCAGCAATATCGAAACTTGTCCCACAACCACAGCTGCTCTTCGCGCCTGGGATCCCTGTCACCTTGAATTGACTGCCAATCAACTCCATGGTGTAATCCACACTGCTGCCCTTTAGCAAGTCCAGACTAGGCTCATCCATGATGACTTTCGCTCTGTACCCATCTTCTTCGCCCTCTTTCTTGCTGACCCGCTCCTCGTTCTCGAACACGCTGTCCTCTTCTGGGTCGGCTTCTTTGACGTTCGTCAGACTCATGAGGTACTGGAAGCCGTGACATCCTCCGCTTTCTACTGCGACGCGCAGTGCGAGGTCGGGATTGCCGTCTTTCTCGGCGATGTTCTGCAGTCGGTGCGCGGCGCGTGGAGTGATCGTTATCGTCATGTCGTTGCCGGAGTCGTCTTTACGAGGATTCATAATCGCTATCGCGTCGCGACTTCGGCTCGAGGTGAACAATCGCTGCTGTAGGCATTTGGCACGAGTCGTAGAGATCACTCTCGGTGTGAGTACAGTCTGGGGTCGCCACGAGGGGGCGAGGAAGTCAAGATATAGTGGCGCAGGAGTGTGGAAGTGCCGCCTCGAGCTGCTGGCAGCGCTTCGTGAAGCTGATCTTGCTGCTCCAGCGCAGGTTCGGGAGATGCTAGGGGACGCCATGTCGTGATCGTAGTGGTGATGTAGATACAGTACTATGTGCTGTACTGTGCTGTGCTTCTCGAGCACATCATTATTGGTAAGCAGAGAACTACAAGTAACCGATCGCGGCCCGGGCATGTGACATCTCCTGACATCTCTTGGCGTGTTTCTGCTTTCAGCGACAGTTTACATTTCTGGTACTGTATTCGTTAAACTACACTTTCCACCTGAGAATGCTGTCTCAGATTACTCTCTCGGTCTCCGCAGAAGCTGGAGTCAACGTGTCACATCATGAGGCGCTTTCTGCTGCCAAGCCTGACTCCCGACGACCGGACTGAATTCCAGTAGTGACTGGCGCATCTTCGGTGAGGTACGAGACACCAAATCGATGGCAGCAGGAGCTGGTATCAACCGGACAACGACCGACAATGTCTGCGATGTCGAAAGATGGCGAAGTGTAGCATTTCTTGACTCGACGCGTCCTCTACACGCGCCGTCCAGTGAGCCATGACTTCTCTACCCCTCCCGTACCTGAACCCGGGCAATGCTTGCCCGAGGTGTCAGTTATTATGGGAGACGGGTAAACAGGTGACAGCTCTATACCTCGACTCTGTGCACTTCAGCAAACTGCTAGTACACCATCACGGCTTCGCAAATCGTCACCATGTCCAACGCTCCACCACTCCCAAGCGCCGGCGCTGGTCCTCGACCATCAGCCTCCCGACGCGTGCCTCCAATCGCCAAGCCATTCGTAAGCGCCAGAGCTGCAAAGGTCTTAGACACCATTGAGAAATGGGTGGACGAGGAATGTATCCCGGCAGACCAAGTGTATGCTGCGCAGATTGGCATTGGCGATGCGGCCTGGGATGGTCATCCGCCCATCCTCGACCTCCTGAAGGATCAAGCTCGGAAGCTTGGTCTCTGGAACATGTTCTTGCCCAAGAACCACTATTCCAACCTCAGCGAGTACGATACATATGGAGGAGCTGGCGGCTTTACGAACGTCGAATATGGCTTGATGGCAGAGCTCCTTGGCCGGAGCAAGATCGCTTCTGAAGCATGCAACTGTTCTGCTCCAGACACTGGAAACATGGAGGTCATTGCACGTTATGGAACAGCTGACCAAAAGAAGAAATGGTTGACACCACTGTTGGCTGGACAGATCAGGTCGGGCTTCTTGATGACGGAACCCGATAAGGCTAGCAGTGATGGCAGTAACATCAGTCTGAGCATTCACCAGGAAGGCAATGAGCTTGTCCTGAATGGAAGCAAGTGGTGGTCCTCAGGTGCCGGAGACGATCGCTGCAAAATCTACATTGTCATGGGCTTGAGTGACCCGAACAACAAGGACAAGTATGGGCGGCAAAGTGAGTGTGCTCATGATCCCAAGCGCGCTGGCTTCGCTAACCTTCCGCTCAGGTATGGTCCTAGTGCCAGCCGATGCTCCTGGGCTTGAGGTCCACAGAATGCTTTCTGTGTACGGTTACGACGAGTAAGTTGACTGCTGGCATATTGGAGTGGCTACTCGCAAAGTTCAGAGTACTGATATCTTGCCAGCGCGCCTCACGGCCACGGCCACATCTCCTTCAACAATGTTCGCGTGCCCAAGTCAAATCTGCTGCTAGGCTTTGGCAGAGGCAATGAGATTATGCAGGGCAGACTTGGACCTGGCCGTAAGTGCAACAACTGAAGCGTGCCGGAGATCTTTGACAGAATTCGAGAGTAGTGAACTGATTGTTAACATCATTCAGGTATTCATCATGCCATGCGAGCCATTGGGTCTGCCGAAGTTGCGCTTGAGTGGATGATCGCTCGTCTGAATGACGACCGCAAAGTGCCATTCGGCAAACCCCTACGTGAGCATGGTGTTCTGTTGGAATGGACGGCCAAGTCTCGCATAGAAATCGATTCAGCTAGACTCATCGTTCTGAACGCCGCAATCAAGATCGACCAAGGCGATGCCAAGGCTGCGTTGGTGGAGATCGCGCAAGCCAAGATTCTCGTGCCTACAATGGCATTGACAGTCATTGATCGCGCGGTGCAAGCGCATGGCGCAATGGGTGTATGTCAAGACACTCCGCTCGCGAACATGTGGGCCCACATTCGCACTCTGAGGATTGCGGATGGTCCGGATGAGGTTCATCTTCATCAGATGGGCAGGAGAGAGAACAGAGCTAGGGCGACAGAGTGCACCGAGAGGATACAGAGCCAGGAAAGACGGGCCCAGGAGCTGTTCAAGAAGTTTGGCGTGGAAGATAAGCAGCTTGGAGGGAGAAAGGTGAAGGGAACAGCAGGAATGACCAGATCGAAGCTGTGAGAGAGCACAATGTCCGTAGGTACATCAATGAAGTATGTATGCTCTCTTTGAAACAAATCGGGCATTGTCGCGCGGAGAATCCATTTCTCCGATGCCGATTTTGTGTCTTCTTGGCCATTGTTCTTGAGATGAACATGAGTCTCCTCGTTGTCTACGCGGTATTGGTCTTACTCGGAAACGCTGCAGACAAGCAGCGTGGTAACTGAGTGTCTTACCACCGATGCCACGCAGTGCCATCGCAACTACAAGATCCCTCCGTCACTTTCCCATTGACAAAGCCGGTCCAACTTGGGAAGCAAGGAAGAAGGGCACGCTCGAACAAATGGGATATTCACACCGAATGGTGGACTCCCAATTGATCTGCAATGGGAATTCAACGCTTTGGTCTCCGCATGCGAGACTATGCCTCGAAAGCGACCCTTGGAACTACGGAGCCGTCTGATCGACCTGGCATTGCGATTATCGATGGACCCGGCCTAGCACATTTCATCTATTATGGGCTGTGCGACTCGTCATCTACACCTGTTACATATGCAAGTTGTGCCGAAGCAACCGTCGCATGGCTTGACCGACTCAGGATTTACGGCTTCACAATGTAAGGTTATCGGCACGAAAGAAGTGGGCAACGTACTGATCAACCTTTAGAGACTCTGTCTTCTTCGACGGTGCGTTACCCGCAGCGAAGAAAGACGTTCGGATAGATCGATTGCAGAGCTACATTGCACGACTACAAACGTTCAAGCAGTCCTCAGGCACGAGCCTTTCATCTGTGTCCGGTTCTGCCAAGAAGAGCTTGCCACCACCTCCTTTCCTGGTCTTTGCGATCGTCGAAGAGCTCATCCGAAATGCACAATACGCAGACGCTACTTGTGTCGTGCCTGGGGAGGCAGATCCGTATTGTGTCGCAGCTGCTCAGGCCATTCCGGCGGAGCATGAGGCAGCCATTACCATCTTCTCCGATGATTCTGACCTGATGGTGTACGAGGCCTGCAAGCGGACAAGAATAGTGCCATTCCGAGATCTATCAGAAACAACGGTCGGTCCAGATACAGTCCTGCAAGGCGATGAATACCTCCCGGGAGAAATCATAGATCACGCCAAGTCATCAGTGACTAGCCTGATCAAGCCGGCCTTCTTCATGTCGCTAGACTACCACTGCAACTTAGACAAAGCATTCCGGTTATCTGCAAGCCCTGACTTAGATGACCGGGTTGATTTCAAGAACTTCGCGAGTCAGTTTGCAACCACAGAGGAAGTATGCCAGCTCGCGAAGATTCGCAGCGATTCAGGGCTGAAGAATGTCCTGGCGTCTCGTGACTCCAGAATCTCGGAACTTGTTCATCAAGTGCAGTCACAGCCGCCAGGAGAGAACTCTGGTCCCTACAGAGTCTACTTGCCCTTCTTATCGGATGATCCATCGCGAGCTACCGCGTGGTCTGTGGGCGCCGAAGTTCGCTTGCTTGCTTACTCGATACTGGTCCCACTTCAATATGAGTGCAATGTCCAGGAGTACAGGCGGAGCGGCACAAGGATATCAGCAATGCTGCTGGAGCCGCTGACTGCTGGGAACCTAAGCAACGCCGTGACCAAGATTTTCTCGGAGTTCAGCAAAGCGCTGCAGGAGATCGCACTGGAGCATCGAATAGAACGTGAAAATGCGTGGCGGTACCTGGCCCTTCAGCATTTGTTGGCTCACTTACATAGGGATGGACTTGAACTGCCAAGCACGGATGATGCTATACATGTCCTACTCAACAGAGAGCCTCGCAAGTGGCACCTTGTCCATCTCGGGGCTCAGTACCAAGCAGCATATTACTCCTTCCGGATACTGCAACAGCTGCTTGACGTAGTGGTTGCTACACAAGTCGTAGGTACCACAACAAGCACACTTGCCGCTATGCACAAGCTACTTCAGAGTCTGCCGCGCGTATCCGCATTCTTTCACGATGCAGCGGGCTCGGATCGCAGACAGGAGCAGGCCATGTGGCGCGAAGCATTGCCGTCCCTGTTCTCGACGTTTGCCGTGGAGGAGTCTGTTGATGGTGGTGATCGCAAACAGGCAAAATCTCGCAAAAGGGCCAAGAAGAAGCATGCAAAGCAATCGAGTGATGCTGGCCTTGCGAAGAATCCATTTGCCATGCTTGTAGACTGAAGTCAGGGAGACTGGTCAGGTTGGCATTGCACCGGTCGGCTGAAAAGTCGCCAGTTGATGGCCACAATCGCTGGCACCAGTGCTTAGGAGGATAGCAGACAAGACGTGTAGGTGTGCATTGAGACCGTGCAAGAAATGGCTTTGGCCTGTGACTGCTGAGCGTGACGAGGACTGGGTGGAGGCGATGTGAGCGTAGAACCACCTTACGCATGGCGACACAGGCAATTATCAGCTCGCGCGTTGGGAAGGCACGCATCAAACGCTCCTTCCATGCTGTGAAGAGGGAGAATACATCAGAGCTTAGTACGGCGTGATGCTGTACGCAACTTCGCATTCCTCGTCTGGCCATTGCTTTCCTTCCAAGAACGTGGTGTCACGCCGATTGTCGCACCTTAGACTCTGCTCTCGTGGATGATGAGACTGCTCACTCAACGCAACTCGATCCGTATGGCATACAGTTACCTCAGGCTCCATTCAGAGCCAAGTGATTGATCATGGCTGTCGTTGTTGCCGGTTCAATTTGATACTACCTGCACTGCAAAAGAGTGTTTGACAGAGGAGAGGCTGAGACTGCTGACACTGGCCGTTGGTGCGCTAGACCGCAACGACTCGCGCCCCTTGCCCCTCACGGCACAAATCGAAAGCTCTCCGAGCTCGAGGGACGAAGTGGCAGGTAAGTTGTACTGGTGAGGGCCCCCGTGCTGAGAACTGCACCTTTTATCAGCCAAAACTTGCAGCTCCGCTGGTCCCCAGCCAAAACTTGCAGCTCTTCTTCCAGCTCCCCAGCGTTCTTCACAGCACTCCTCTTCACGTCTGCCAAAACAACACAATTGGCGTGAGTATCACCACCCGCAGGCCTTCCCTCTCACTCCATTCCAATGGCTTCTGCACAACTTTTGACGCGTCCGGGACGCAACTACGCGTCTATTGCACTTGTTTTGATCGCATCATGCCCTCATCACTCGTTCTTCACCCAGCAACTGCGTTCCATTCATCTTCCCTCACCAAACGTTTACCTCTTCACCGACTAACACATCGCAACCACAGTGACAACAACACACCCTCCGACATCAACACAACGAGAAAGCGTCGAAGTAAGTTAGCCCCGGCACGTCTGCGCTCTTTTCGAGCGCGTTTCGCGACTTTGGTGTTCGCGTTGTTGCGCCCGGCAGCTTTCAGCTGGCAGGCGTGTCGGACAACAACAACAACAAAGCTCATCAAGCACAATCACAAACTCGCGCACTACTCTCGTCACTTTTCCTCTGGTCGCAACCATTCACTCTTACCATTGCACTCAAAACCGCATTACCTGCTGACGTCCTGCAAGCACAAAACACCTCACCGCCACCATGCCTAAGGAGAAGACCACCACCCGCGGCTCCAAGAAGGCTGCCGGCAAGGCCGACGGCGGCAAGAAGAAGAAGGGTACGTCCCACATTGACAGTTTTTGCCTCCTCATTATGCTGATAGCTCGTCACCAGACCCCAACATGCCAAAGCGTGGTCTGTCTGCATACATGTTCTTCGCCAACGACACCCGCGACAAGGTTCGCGAAGACAACCCAGGCATCAAGTTCGGTGAGTTCGATGCTGAATGTGTTGTGTTGCAGCATTACTGACTTCTTGTAGGCGAGGTTGGCAAGCTTCTCGGTGAGAGGTGGAAGGCCTTGAACGACAAGCAGAAGGCCCCATACGAGGCCAAGGCTGCCGCCGACAAGAAGAGATACGAGGAGGAGAAGGCAGCATACACTGCTGTAAGTTGATTCGATCTCTGTTTGCCCAGTCGCGCACTGACATTACTTAGGGTGGCGATGAGGAAGAGGAAGAGGACGAATAGATGTAATCTTTCAGTCACGGGCCGACCAGCGTGTCGCCACCGGTATGATTCATCTATGCGCTTGTGCTGGACCTGAGCGCAACAAGCCATGGCTGAGGCATTTCCTTACTCAACGGAATGGGACAAGATACCCAAGGATCAATGAAAGTATCTAACGATCCAGCTTCTCAGCAGAGAGCTTGTGTGTACACTATAAGAGCGTGCTTCAAGCACGAGTAGTCTCCTTTGTAACAGTAATCTCCACAACTTCTGCTCGGTCCAGCTCCAACTACTCCGCACGGAGTTCGATATGAATTTGTCTGTACAACACTCGGGCCTGGTGGTAGACGGCTACCAACAAGCTGCCTGCCCACAACTTAGAGTTGTGAAACGTGCTATCTGCGCGTGAGAAAGGCAACTGAGAAATGTGCAATCTGATTACCTGCTTATGAGAGTGTCTGTTTTATGGTGGATGGTGGTGAATGGTGGCACTGACGAATATCGTATTTCCTGATCATGCTGAGTGCGATAGAACTATGCGTACTTTTACAGGAGTCTGCTGTGACGCGTTTGGCAAACGCTCGTCTCCATTGAGTTGACCATTATTGACGCTTCCTTCAACCGCGCATTATCTGCTGCTCCCATGTCTTTGACAGCCGCTTCGCTATCCGCCCAAGCGTCGCCGGACTTTGGCGCCCGTTTTGTGATCGACGAATCGAAGATCTTGATGAATGCTTCTAGAGCGCGGAACGATGGTGTCAAGCGCGTTCAAGAATAGTTTTCGGCGGGACAAACACCGACGCGTGTTGCTGCCGTCACCGCGCATACATAGAAACTCTGCTGTTCTGTAGCGAGTTCCTGATGACATGCACCGGTCCACAGATCGGCTGTACCTGGATGGCAGCATGAACTTGTGGGATAGTAGGCTTCTCATCAGTACGCTGTGCATCGGTTGGGAAGATACTCTCTCTGTCCGAGGTTCCGGTAGCTGTCTGAGATTCGTGTTTCTGGCATGTCCGCGTGCTCGCAACGTCAACATAGATTTTGCGTTTTCAGGGTCTTTGTCTTCTTCTTCTCTTCTTCTTCTTCTCTCTTCCAAGACAACCTTCGTATATTTTCAACAAGCTCGCAACCTTAGCCGACACGTTCAGCTAGGTTCTATTCCCTGTTTCCTTGCCCACTTCTCTCGACTTTCTCTGCACCATCAGCTTCCTATTTCCATCGTTGGGATTCTTGCTCAACAACAGTCGTTACGTGGAGGACAAAGTCAAGCAGCTTCAGCGGCCAGCAAGAATCAAAGTCTCGTAGCCCTTTTTCCGAGAATCGCCGCAAGGACTGGCACGACATCACACATCCCGACCGGGCCCGCCGGGGAAAGCTTCAGTCTTTCTGCCGTAATGGCGAGCCCAAGAGAGAGGCGAGATGCCACGGACGCGTTCCTCACAGCACTGTCGGATCCGTTTTCTTCAGCAGTAAGCCAGAGGGCAAATGGAGCGTGTGAGTGCTCAGCTGACGATCGCACAGCTTCAAGGAGAATCCGCTTTAGCATCCCTCATCACCTCGATCGTTCTGACCATCGCACTGGGGCTGCTCTTCTGCTTCCTCCGACCCTACAACACTGTCGTTTACGCCACGAGAGTAAAGTATGCCGATTCGAAACATCAACCGCCGCCGATCAACAAAGGTCTGTTCGGATGGGTCAAACCAGTGATACAGACGAAAGAGCAGGAATTGGTCCGAACAGTCGGCATCGATGCGGCGGTCTTTATGCGAGTGTGCCGCATGCTGAGGAACATATTCACAATCCTCGCAGTACTCGGATGCGGTATCATTATTCCAGTCAATGTTATGGGAGTGTCAAGATTCTTTCAGAACGCCACGCAATTCAACGACGATGTGAATTTCTTTATCCGCATGACGCCTCAGTACATGCAGGGCGGTTCGAGTAATTGGGCATACATTGTAGTCGCTTGGCTCTTTGACATCGTCATCTGCTACTTCCTGTGGAGGAACTACAGAGCGATCACTTCGATGAGAAGACAATACTTCGACAGTGAGGACTATCAGCGAAGCTTGCACAGCAGGACTTTACTTCTCACGGACATTCCACAAGAGCTGAGATCCGATGAGGGCATTGCAAGAATCACGGATCAGGTCAAGGCAACGCCGGATATGCCAAAGACATCGATTGCACGCAACGTGAAAGAGCTGCCTGATCTGGTCGAGAGCCACGAGAAGTGCGTCCGTGAGCTGGAAGAACATCTGGCGAAATACCTGAGGAATCCGGATCGTTTACCGGCCAAAAGGCCAATGTGTAAGCCACACAAGGAGGACAAGTCGTTTGACACCTATCCCAGCGGCTCCAAAGTAGATGCGATCGAATACTTGACTGGACGTATCAAGGATCTCGAGACTGCGATTAAAGAGGTACGCCGAAGTGTGAACAGGCGTAATGCCATGTCCTACGGGTTTGCATCGTACGAGCAGATCTCGTCCGCCCACAGCGTGGCGTACGCAGCTCGAGGGAAATCACATCAGGGATCGATCATCAAACTTGCTCCGAAGCCCAACGTGATCATCTGGAAGAACTTGGGAATGGTAAAGAGTCAACGAAAGCGGCGCGATTTCATCAACGGCATGTGGATCGTCCTCCTCACCCTGGTCTGGGTCGTGCCTAACATTATGATCGCCGTGTTTCTGTCCAATCTCTACAACCTTGGACAAGTCTGGCCGGCATTCCAGAGGAACTTAATCGCAAACCGCACTTGGTGGGCCATCGTGCAAGGCGTTGCGGCGCCTGCGATTACCATGGCCTTTTACTTCTACCTCCCAGCCATCTTCAGGAAGCTGTGTATCAAGGCTGGAGACACGACCAAGACTAGCAGAGAGCGCCACGTCTTCCGCAATCTGTACAGCTTTTTCATGTTCAACAATCTGATTGTTTTTTCGGTCTTCTCCTCACTTTGGGCGTGGGTTGCAGCTCTTATCGGCGGGAAGCCCTTCGCAGAAACCAACATCTTCAACCAGATCTTTCGTGGTCTGTGTGGCGTTTCAACATACTGGATAGCATGGATGTTGCAGCGAAACCTGGGCGCTGCTGTTGATCTGAGTCAACTGTGGACTTTGGTGTGGAGAGCATACTCTAAGAAATTCTTGTCGCCTACTCCAAGAAGTCTTATTGAGCTCTCTGCGCCACAAGCTTTCGACTACGCTGGCTACTACAATTATTTCCTGTTCTACTCCAGCGTGGCCCTCACATTCGCTACCATTCAGCCTATGGTCCTACCAGTGACGGCTCTATACTTCTGGATGGACTCTTATATGAAGAAGTACCTGATTCTGTACGTGTTCATCACGAAATATGAATCAGGCGGCATGTTCTGGCGCTCGATCTTCAATAGAATCATCTTTATGACATTCTTTGGCAACCTCGTTGTGGCGTTGATCGTTGGGCAGCAAGGCTTTCTCACTGCAACTTGGCCTATGCTGGCAGCATTAGTCCCACTGCCACTCCTACTGCTAGGCTTCAAGTTCTACTGCAAGAAGACTTTTGACAATGACATCCACTACTACACGACTGGCAGAGGCCTCCAGGCAAATGAGGCCGCGATGGTGGACGGGCAGAAACGCAGAGGCGATAAGGTTGGCGTGCGATTTGGCCATCCTGTGCTGTACAAGCCACTCATTACTCCGATGGTCTCATCCACGAGCCAACATCTGTTGAAACAGATCTACACAGGACGCACATCAATAGACGAGAGTGCTATGGCCGGCGGATACAGTGATGTCTACATGGACAACATGAACGCACGGAAGCCAGGGAAGCCGATGCAAGACAGGAACAGCTTGGGATGGGAAGTTGTGGACGAGAACAACATGGACTTCGAGCACTTCAAGAATCGACCGGAGTTCCGTGATGAAGCTGGCGGCGACGGCGAGCTATATGGCCGAGCGGGTGACGTGATCAGGCCAGGCACGCCAAGTTCGATCGCAACTGGCTTGACGAGAGCTGGAACCTGGGACTCTGACTATGGCCACTCGCGAGAAGCGTCTGGCAATTCCGATTATCACGACCGCAGCGGAAGCCAGTCGCGTGAGGCATCACGAACACGGGTCGCCGAGACTGGATACACTATGCCTGCAGGCTACCACCAGACGCCATCGAATCTGCGAGGCGAGTCCCCGATGGGTCGGCCATTTGGTGACAGATCTCGACAGCAGAGTCGTGACAGGCTGGTGCAACACCCGGCGCAAATGGGCATCAGCACCCCCGGAACTGCTGGTGGCTATGGTCAAGTGAGATATGGTAATGTGCCAGGCGACACGCCAGGTGATGACCCTAACGAAGAAGATACGAGTTATGACTACTTTCGGCGCGGGCGAACGGGTAATTGAAAGATTAGAAACGTGAGCACGGCAGTGTGTACAGAAGCATGCATTCCAGGAGTCCAAAACAATGTGAGGAGGTGTAATCTATGTTCTGGCGCGCGACAAACGGCGAGCCATGGGCAGAGGTCGGAGCATTAGCATCAGCGTATCGCATGCATCTGGGTGAGTGAAAAGATAGATTGGCAACTTGAAAATGTCGACACGATAAGAAGAGCTTTCAACTCATGCGACCTGCAGTGCACGTCAATTCTTGCTAGAACGACTTCTGAGAAAAAGAAAATACTGTCGAGCTGTGTCGATGGTGAGCATTGATGCTGAACTTTTGTATCATGCGCATCTACTGAATTGCGCGTATGACCTTCAGTAGGTCTCCAGTCACGCCCATAGCCGTCACATCACCTCCTGCGCCAGCTCCTTGGATGATGAGCGGGTTGCTCCCGTACCGCTTCGTGTAAAAGTTGATAATGTTGTCGCTACCCTTCAGCGCTGCGATTGGGTGCGAAGCATCGAATTTCTCCAGTCCGACCTTGACTTGTTTCGAGGGCACATCGATGCTGCCAACAAATCGAATGACCTTGCCTTCTTTGGTGGCTTCTTCCTTGAGCTGGTCCATTTGAGCGTCGAATTCTGGCAGACGCTGCAGAAACTCGTCTCCTGAAGCGGCAGACTCAAGCTCTTTGGGAATGAGAGACTGCACAGGGAAGGATGTGGGCGACTCTACGGGTAATCCAGCGATGCGCGCCAGAATGGTTAATTTGCGTGCAACATCCAAGCCGTTGAGGTCATCGCGAGGATCTGGCTCAGTGTAGCCCAGTTCTTTCGCCTTCTTGACCTCAGCAGCAAATTTGCCGCCTCCGCCGCCAAGGGGCTGGAACGAGTTGAACAAGAACGACATCGTGCCGGAGAACACGCCCTGATATGATCAGCCTTACGTTCATCCGCTATTTGCAGCGGATGCTCACCTCAATCTTGGTGACCTCGTCTCCAGTATCCACCAGCTCTTTCAGACTGCTCAAGACTGGCAGACCAGCACCGACCGTCGACTCGTGGAACACATATCCATTGCTCGGCGACCCGGTCCCGTTGGCGGCACTCTCGAAGATGCTCTCCCAGAGCTCATACTTGTCGCTGAAAGCTTTCTTGTTGGGCGTCACAATGCTGATGCCCCTTTGAAGTACCATAGGGTACAGACTTGCGAGGCCGACATCGCTCGTGTTATCGACCAGCACAACTTTGCCAGGTGCTCGTGCGAGCTGGCCAAAAGTCTCGTTGAACGGCGGAGGCGGCGATCCTTTGCTGTCCAGATCTGAGGCAACGGTCTGAGTGTTCAAGTGGGTAAAGTCCTGTGAAAAGAGCTGTTTTGTGCTGCGACGGGCAAGGATGAGTCGGAGGTCAATGGGTGGATTCTGGGTTGCGAGGCGTTGGCGGACGAATTCGAGTTGCGACAGGAAAGCTTTGCCAACGCCGCCGAGGCCGATGACTGCAATGAAGATCTGTTTAGCCATGGTCGATGAGAAGTGGAAGATCAAAGTGAGTGAACGAGCCGGGTATCTCTTTTAACGGATTGTTTTCTCGAGGCAGTGGCAGGAGTGAGCGGGGCGGGGCATTTCGTAGCTTCTACTTTTGCAGGGATCGGCCGGCAGGGATCGGCGCTAGAGTCCGACACGATGCATAAGGTGAGCTTTCTACCCGGTCATCCGACCGAAGGTCAATACTACCGGAACAAAAAAAAAGGCCGTGCGCGGAGCGCACTCTGATTGGCCCGTTCCATTTAAACGGTCACGTAACCCATAGTGCGCGAGAATTTGCTATCTACTATGCGCGAGAATTCGTATTACTATACTAGCTCGCCGTAGGCGGAAAGAAAAGCTCTACGTAGTAGCCCCTAGAGGGTCCTCGAAGAGCCGCCGGAGGTAATATCTACTACGAACTATGCCTTAACTATCGTAGTAGAGAACGTATATATTATACGGTACCGAAAAACTACTCTACTAGTTCTATAAGGGTAAACGTA